>APFE030829992.1:68241-85580 GCA_000404065.3 Pinus taeda | reverse complement strand
AAACTCATTGGCATACCCAATCCCTTGATTTGTGCAAGATCTGATGCACAACTATAGTCACAACTGATAGCAATCTGATTCTCTAACACCTGTCCCTGCTGAACTGAACATGCACTGACATGCAACTGAGTTAACTGATGTATTCATTAGTTGTATTATGAGTTAATAACTTTGTGAATTAATTAATAACTAATTCACCCAACTCATCTCTAGTCTATTTTCCAGTTAGACTAAATACAACCAGTTTAACAAAGCTAAACTGAACACAACTCCATCAACTGCACCTCCATTCCACTAAACTCAACTCACTTGAGTTCTAACTGAAGTCATGCATGCAAATATTCAACTAACCCATAAGAACCACGTATTTCCTTCATGCAATTGCATGTGCCACATCCGTAGCTCGAACTGAAGTGCTCAAAGAGAATAAGATTAAGTTTATAGTCCAAATATTATTGTGAGATAATAATATTTGACTTTTCTATTTTTGACAGCCAGTCTAAAAATAGACTTGATCACTCACACTGTGATCACTCACGCTTCCATCAAAAATAGAAGTCCATCTATTTTCTCAACTTGATCAATCATCCATAAACAGCAACCTGCAATCCATAGACATGATCCATATGTCTAAAAATAGACATAGTCTAAAAATAGACTTGCGCCAAAAATAGCCTGCGGGCCCACTTAGTGAAGGCGACTCCTTTCACTAAGCTCCATCATCTTGTTGCATTCTCAACAAGCATTTCTTGTTGCACACTTTTTAACATTTGACACCCTTTTTCACTCTATCTGTTTCTTTTTTACCTTCATAATCACATATTGGGCATCAAATTACAAAGATTATGACATGGAAGGTATGCAATTATCTTGCATTTCATAAATTGATAACGTTCTTTATTATTTAGTTTAATATTTACTTTAGCTACTGAATTATGATGATTCTGTAGCTAATACACGATCATGCAACCAATTCTATGGTTTGACAGGTTCCAAGGTGCTAGCTGGGAACCAAAATATATGGATAGGTGGAAATTTATGCACTCAATGATTTCCTCCTATTCTCATGATCCATATCAACCTAGTAATGCGGTTAAAGGCAAAGTCAACCTCCCTAATCGGCAACAAGTGAGCGAGAATGAGATTCGTACCTCATGATTTGATTTAATAATAGAAAATCATGAGTGAATTATGCAATATTATCTTTTCAAGTTAAATTTGGTTTTTGTTGATAGGGATTAGGTGTATAGCTCTGAATATTTAATTGCCATGAGCTCTATAAATATGCCTCTCGACAGAAATGAAAACATTGATAGTGAACGCGATAGTAAGACTTAGGCTTTGTTATTTGATACTTTGTTTTTAAAAAGAATCATTTCATTTTCTCAACGAGTGGCTAAAGTGCTTGATCAATAACGTAATGACTTCTTTCTTCTCGTGGAGGGCCCCATCGAGACAGTAAATATTCTTGTTTTGTTTTAACAATTAGTTGTTAGCCTTATATTCTCGTAAATTTTTGTTTATTCAATCAAGTATTTATGTTTTCAATTTTCTTTCAGAGTTAAGTTAAAATCATTGTGCTAATCATTCTTACTATTCAAATTTTAAATGCACATGGATAAAGCTTAGCAGTAGTGGTCTAGTTTCACACAAAGTTTCATCTTAGACAGTAGATTTATTTGCATAATTAGTTGTTAAATTCAAGCATGTGTGATCGTTAATTCAAGTAAGTGTGACTGCGTTTTAAGCAGAAGTTTGTTTCATTTCATTTTTCATGCAAGTGTGACTCTTATTCATGCAGATATGTGATTTTCTTTAAACACAAGATTTCTTAAGTGAGAGCAGTTTTCATTTATGCAACAAAGTGTGAATTTCTTTTAAGAAAAGTATGGATTGATTTTCATTTATGTAAAATGTGAGATTGATTTACATTTATACAAGTGTGAGATTTCTATTTTAAAGTAAAGTGTGGAATCTTATAAGTAGAAGCAGTTTTGTTTGAAAGCAAAGAGTGTGATCATCATTGTAGAGATAATCTTATTTTCTAGGAAATACTAATTTTCTCATGTGCATTTCAATAGATTAATTTAATTTAGAATATATATTTCGATAACTCAATTTAATTTAGAATTTGTGTGAATAACCAAAGACTTCTAGCACATACAATGCACTTACACTTCATCAGTTTACTAGCCCTCATTGATAATTCATGTAAGTAATTTAAGATCGATTAAATCATTAAACATTTTGGCATCGTTGTCATGGAAGCGTATATAGGAGTCTTTTATTTTTACTTAAAATAAAAAACAAACAACAAAAATGATATGCATAGGGAAAGAGATTCTAGAGGTAGATTTGTAGGTAGAGGTAAAATCTCAATTCCAACATCATCACTCACCCCACCATGACCTTGTAGTGCCACACCACCCACTCAAACTCATATTCCATCATTTGTAGGCAAACATAAACTTCCTGAGGGACTCAAATCTGAAATCAAACCTAGAGATTCACCAACCTCGTCAACTGAAACAATAATAGAAGAAGAGGATCCTAAATCCCCAACAGAAGGAGTAATTTTCTATCTTCAACTGGAGATCAACTTCTAGGAAAAGAGCTAGAAATTAGTGCATAAGAGGAGGAAGAAACATATTTTAACTAACCATTGATAGAAGAACCAAAAGAACTATAAGAGGAATTAGAAAACCCAATTTTGGAACCTTATATTAGTTCTGAAGAATCTACAATGGCTCGAGAAGGGGAAGGAGAGGTACATAATATCAATGGTGAACAACCTAGGATTGGAGGAGTAAGAGGTGGAGAAAGAGGTAGAGGAGATCCAAAACCTTTTGGATTTCATATCCTCAATGAAGATACGACAACTATAATGAAAAACATCTCACCCTCCATCCTTCCAAATTTTCATGGATTAGGAAGTGAAGATCCTGAAACATTTCTCTTTGAGTTTGAAGTCTTGTGTAGATCTTATGATTACTTGCTTAACACTCAAAAGTTGAAATGTTTCCAATAACTCTTAAGAATGCAACATTAAAATGGTTCATGGGCTTAGGAGTAAATTCTATAAGAACATGGGAAGAAATGAAAACTACATTCTTAGAGAAATACAAGGACAACTATATGCCCCATAATCTTAAGGACGAAGTCTTAAAAATGATGCAAAATAAGATGAAAATCTTCAAAATTTCGTTGAAACATTTTCTTATAATGTTAAAAGGGATAAAATGCATGAATTAGATGAAGAATCTTTGAAAGCTCTCTTATTAAAATCCATCAGAGATGAGTAGATTGATCTTCTCAATTTGATGGGTAAGGGAGATATTTCTTAGTTATCATTTGGAGAAATTTGTGAGTTATGCATACACATTTCAAGAGGTAAGGCAAGAACTGGGAAAAATCCAAGAGACACTCTGATGTAGGAGCATCCAGACTTAGCGAGCAATGTGAAGGTTTATTCACATGTTGTGGCTAAACAAGTGAATTCAATTGACCTGAAGGGTCAAAAATCAGTTTTAGTGAGAGGGTTTGATCTCTCAAGAAATGAGTTGTATTTCATTATTGTAATAAGTTAAAAATTGTCTTATTTTAGGCTCAAGGATGAGTTGTTAGCTTAGGTGTGAGATAGAGCTAGGAATTAGAAGATTTGATGTTAGATTTATTAAAAATAGGGATTGATTTGTTAGATATAGTTAGAGTGGTATCTGACTTATAAAAAGGAGGAAAATGTAATGAAAAAAAGAGAGGATTGAGGAGTGGATTTAGTGGAGCGAGAGCAAAGTCATGTGTGGATTGTATTTTGAGACAGAGGTCTTTATTTGTGTAAATCAAGCCCAAGGTCGAGACTCTGTAACATTTTATTATGAATGAATTGATGTTGTGAGCATAATTTTATATATGCAGCCCGTGGGGGTCCTCAAATACTTGTTTTCTCTGTATTCGGATGATATTGATGCTTGCTCTGTTTTCCACGCTCTACAATAGATAATAATGAGTTAAAAGAGTAATCAACGAGTCTTTTTATATTGTTGGTTCCGCAAGCGAAAAACCCAAAATACACTAGAAATCGTCTCAAACACATTCGGATTTGAGAATTCAGACTTCAAATACTCTAGACAGAGGTTTTTTAAAGTTATCAGGTCCGTAGGCCAAATCACATCGCTTAAGTGGAGAAGAACCGGCTAGTTGAATCGTCGATTTCTGACTTTTCGATACAACCAGATCCGAAATGTTATAGAGCAGAGTTGATAATCTATCGGGTTCACGAAGGGTTACCGCATCGGCGTATTGAAGCATAAGGAGTTTGGCCAATTGAACCTTGTGATTGTGATTGTGATTGTGATTGTGCAATTTAATCGAAATCATTGGATCGCGATCTATCGCAGTCATTGGATCTCCAAGCGGTTTTTGCTACAGTGGATGGTTATCGGGCACATTGACAAGCCATAAGCAGTTTTGAAGGCCGACCCTGATTCCATTGAGGAGGTGCCACGTAGCAAGGCGAAATAGCACGGAACCATATATCGGGTGGTTCAACCTCGATATATTGACCCACCCAAAATATTTGACAACTGTTAGATCTTGTCGTTCCAGATTGAGGGCCATCAGTGCTCAGTGCATTTACCTTCCCGTACGGTAAGCGTGTTGATACAAAAAGGTAAAAGTCAATGTTTTGCGTTGTTTTTCAGTGTATTTCAGTTTAAAAGGAAAACAGTCAGGTTTATTTTAAAAGGGGATCCGCGGGGTGATTTTGAGGATTTTGTAAGTCTGCGTCCGCGCTGCGTCATATGTGGTATCAGAGCAAAAGGAAGGTTTGTTTACAGCAAAAAAATTGCGAAGAAGAGGCATTGGTCGAGGAAGACCTGAACCAAATGCGATTGTACTGGAAAAGGTACAGAGGATGCATACGAGAATGGAGACAATTGAGACTGCCCACAAAAGAGCGCCTGATGAAGGAGATGAAAGTTCTTCAGAAGAATCTCCTACAAAGGAGGTAGTAGACGAAGACAATGAAACTACCAAAGTCCTTAAGATGCTAGCGAAAGTAGGGGGAAAACCTAAGGCGGAAATCCTTATGTATGAAGGGAGTCTGAATGCAGAAGAGCTAACGGATTGGATCAGATCCTTAGACCAGTACTTTGACTATGAAGAGATTGATGAGGGGAAGAGAGTGAAGTTTGCAGTTACCAGATTGAAGGGTCATGCAGCTATCTGGTGGGACGAGTTACAGACATCAAGAATGAGGAAAGGGAAGTCCAAGATCAAGCTATGGGACAAAATGGTAAGTAAAATGAAAGCCAAGTTTTTGCCTAAAGACTATCATTTGAATCTTTTTAAGCAATTGCAAAATTTAAGGCAAAAAGGAATGTATGTTAAAGAATATACAAAAGAATTTTATAGATTGAATACTAGAGTAGAGCATGTAGAGGATGATGTGGAAAAGGTAGCTAGATATATCAATGGCTTAAGGTATGACATATAAGATGAAATTAGCTTGTTAAGTCTGAAAACTATTGAGGAAGCCTATCAAGCAAGTTTGAAGGCAAAAGAGAAGATATTAAGGCAACAGAGTCAAATGAATAGAGGAAAAAGCTCAGCAAGAGGTAGGGGAACTACCAGACCAAGGGGACAACAATATCAGCATGAACCAGAAAGCTCGAGTAGCAGACCACCATAGAGGGGAGACTCTAACAGAGGAAGATTTGTGCCCAGAGGAAGAGGGCGAGGAAGAGATGTTCGGTGTTATACATGTGGAGAATAGAGACATATGTCATGGGATTGTCCTCATAATAAACCAGCAAGCCAGGGGAATGCGAATGTGGCTGAGGCAAAGTCAGAACCACCTCGACTTGTGGAAAAGGAAAAACTCCCTGAAGTAGGTGAATCTCTGTTATTGAGAAGGACTTTGCTTAGGGCAGAGCCGGAGATTGGAGAACCAACACAGAGGAAGAATTTGTTTAGAACTACCTGTAAGACCAAAGGTAAGTGTTGCAAAGTAATAATTGACAGTGGAAACACTAACAATCTTGTTTCTACAGAGATGGTGGACAAGCTCGGATTAGCAAAGACCATGCACCCTACTCCTTACAAGGTATCACGGTTACAAAAGGGACATGAGATTATTGTGATTGAACAATGCAAGGTGGAGATACAAATTGGTACATATAAAGATGTGATATTGTGTGATGTAATTCCCATGGATGTATGCCATGTATTGTTGGGAAGACCGTGGCAATTTGATCGAAAAGCTATTCATGATGGAAGGAGAAACACTTATACTCTGGAGAAGGATGGAACTAAACACACATTGTTGCCATTGAAGGACGATGTTGACAAAGAAATACCTGGAAGTACTATTATGTTGATAAGTGGAAAGGAGCTGCTACATGAAGTAGTGAAGAATGAGGAGTTGCATTTTGCTATTGCGGGAAGGCCAAAGGTAATTTTGACTTCCATAAACTTGCATGATTTTCCTGAAGAAGTTAAAATGTGGTTAGATGATTTTGCTGATATTATTGTGGATGATTTGCCAAATGCATTGTGACCGATCAGGAGTATTAGTCATCATATTGACCTAATACCAGGAGCAAGTTTTCCAAATAAAGCAGCATATAGATTAACTCCTCAAGAGAATGCAGAAGTTGGAAGACAAGTGCAGGAGCTGATGGATAAGGGGATAATTAGAGAAAGTCTTAGTCCATGTGTTGTACCAACAGTACTCAGTCCAAAGAAAGGAGGAGAATGGCGTATGTGCATGGATTCCAGAGCCATCAACAAGATCACTATCATGTACAGATTTCCTTTGCCACGCATGGATTATTTAATGGACTGTTTGAGTGGATCAAAATACTTTACTAAAATATATTTGAAGAGTGGATATCATCAAATAAGAATCTGAGAAGGCGATGAGTGAAAGACTGCATTTAAAACAAATAGTGGGTTGTATGAGTGGTTAGTGATGTCTTTTGGACTCACTAACGCACCTAGCACATTCAAGAGATTAATGAATGAAGTCTTGAAGGAGTATGCTGGCAAGTTTGTTATTGTTTATCTTGATAATATTCTAGTTTTTAGTAAAAGTGAAGAAGAACATTAGAGCATCTTAAGTTGGTCCTAAGAACTCTACAGAAAGAGAAACTACTAATAAATCTGAAGAAATGTAGTTTCATGAAGGAAGAACTGGTTTACTGGGGATTTGTAGTTTCTAGATAAGGCTTCAAGATAGATCTAGAGAAAGGCCAAGCAATTTGGAATTGGCCTACTCCCAGAAGCATATTTGAGGTAAGAATCTTCCATGGACTTGCAAGTTTTTACAGAATGTTTATCAAAGGCTCTAGTCAAATTTGTGCACCTATTCTTGAAACAATCAAAGAGATCAATTAGTCATTCAAGTGGACAGAAGTAGCACAAAAAAAAATTAATTTGCTGAAGAAGAAGATCACATAGGAACCAATTTTGGCTTTATCTGACTTTGAGAAAGTCTTTCAAGTAGAAACAGATGCTAGTGGAGTTGCAGTTGGAGTAAATCTGAGTCAGGAGTAAAGATCGATAGCATACTTCAGTGAGAATTGAATGATGCAAAGAAGAAATATTCTTCTTATGATAAAGAGTTTTATGCTATTGTGCAGACCTTAAAGAAATGGAGACATTGTTTGCTACCAAAAGAGTTCATATTGTATTCAGATAATCATGCCTTACAGTTCATCAATAACCAGTCAGAGCTGAATCAGAAACATGCCAAGTGGGTAGAATTTCTACAAAGATTTACTTTTGTAATAAAGCACAAGAGTGGTAAGTCAAATAAAGTAGCAGATGCATTGAGTAGGGTAAGTTTTATTGTACAAGAATTCAAAATGGGTGTTGTAGGATTTAAGGAAATGATTGAAATGTACAAGGATGATGCATATTCCAAAGATATCTATACAATAGTTCAGAATCCAATGAGTCATAACAGAAGTCAGTGGTTGGACTATCTCTTTCAAGGAGGCCTATTGCTTAAAAGCAACAAGTTGTGTATTCCCAAATGTTCCATGTGGGAGAACATAATGAAGGAGAAACATAGTGGAGGATTATTTGGTCACTTTGGACAAGATAAAACCTTTGCTCATGTCAATGCTTTTTATTATTGGCTAGAAATGCAGACTGATGTTAAGAAGTTTGTTGAGAAATGCAAGATATGTTAGCATGCTAAAGGAAGGATTCAGAATACAAGATTGTATCAGCCATTCCCAATACCAAACCGACCATGGGATGTAGTTAGCATGGATTTTTTTTTGGGATTACCAAAAACCCAGAGAGGGAATGATTCTATTTATGTTGTAGTAGATAGATTTTCCAAAATGGCACATTTCATTACTTCTAAGAAGACTAGTGATGCAACACATATAGCTAATTTATTATTTTCAGAAAATGTAAGATTGCATGGATTGCCTGTAAGTAGTGTGTCTGATAGAGATACAAAGTTTCTAGGGCATTTTTGGAGAACTTTTTGGAAGAAACTAGGAGCTAACCTCAGTTTTAGTTCAGCATACCATCCTCAAACAGATGGACAGACCGAAGTAGTAAATAGGAGCTTGGGGAATATATTGAGAAGTTTAGTGTATCAAAATCCTAAGCAGTGGGATTTAGCACTAGCTCAAGCTAAGTTTGCTTATAATGATACTCCAAGTCGAAGTACTGGAATGAGTCCATTTCAGATTGTTTTTGGAATGAATCCAAGAGGTGTGTATGAACTCGGAGATTTGAATAAACAGGAGACTAGAAGTGCAAAAGCTGAAGAGTTTGCAGAACAGATGCAGAGACTACAGGAAGAAGTCAAAGGCAAATTACAGGAAAGAAACAACAAATACAAACAGAGGGTAGAACTGAAAAGAAGAGAGAAAGAATTCCAAGTGGGAGATTTAGTGATGGTGTATTTGAGAAAAGAAATATTTCCTGTTAAAACTTACAATAAGCTGAAAATGAAAAAGATAGGACCATGTAAAATTGTAAGAAAAATTTCAGCCAATGCATATGAATTGAGTTGCCATAAGGGATTGGAATGTCACCCATCTTTAATGTTGCAGATTTGTATCCATACAAAGAGACGGAGACAGAGCCACAGGAGGAAACTACAGGAGATGAAGTTCACACTATGAACTGGGAAGAATAAATGCCAAAGACAGCTAAGAAAGAAGTGGAAGTTGTTTTGGAGAAAAGAGTATACAAAAGAACCAGAGGACAGACTTATTTCCAATATCTAGTCCAATGGAAGGGACAGCCAGTAGAGGATGTTATCTGGTTGACAACAGTAGATTTACATAAGTATGGAGTAAGTCCTGAAATTTTGAAGGACGATTCTTTTC
The DNA here is from genome assembly GCA_000404065.3 of Pinus taeda. Taxonomy (NCBI): domain Eukaryota; kingdom Viridiplantae; phylum Streptophyta; class Pinopsida; order Pinales; family Pinaceae; genus Pinus; species Pinus taeda. Next base: position 76,224 of record APFE030829992.1, on the reverse strand, counting down.
TTCCCCGAGAGTCTAATGCAGGAGCATCCGGACTTAGCCAGCAATGTGAACGTTTGTTCACATGTTGTGGCTAAACAAGTGAATTTCATTGAACTGATGGGTCAAAAATCAATTTTAGTGAGAGGGTTTGATCTCTCAAGAAATGAGTTGTATTTCATTATTGTAATGTTAGAAACTGTCTTATTTTAGGCTCAAGGATGAGTTGTTAGCTTAGGTGTGAGATAGAGCTAGGAATTAGAAGATTTGTTGTTAGATTTATTAAAAAGGAGGAAAATGTAATGAAAAAAAGAGAAGATTGAGGAGTGGATTTAGTAGAGCGAGAGCAAAGTCGTGTGTGGATTGTATTTTGAGACAGAGGTCTTTATTTGTGTAAATCAGGCCCAAGGCCAAGACTCTGTAACCTTTTATTATGAATGAATTGATGTTGTGCGCATAATTATATATATGCAGCCTGTGGAGGTCCTTGAATACTTGTTTTCTCTGTATTCGGATGATATTGATGCTTGCTCTGTTTTCTATGCTCTACAATAGATAATACTGAGTTAAAAGAGTAATCAGTGAGTCTTTTTATATCGTTTTGGTTCCGCAAGTGGAAAACCTAAAATACACTAGAAATTGTCACAAACACATTCGGATTTGAGAATCTGGACTTCAAATATTCTAGAGGAAGGTTTTTAAAGTTATCGAGTCCGTAGGCCAAATCGCATCGCTTAAGTGGAGAGGAACCGAATGGTTGAATCGTTGATTTCTGACTTTGCAATACAACTGAATCTGAAAAGTTATAGAGAAGAGTTGATAATCTATCAGGTCCGTGAAGGGTTATCGCATCCGCGTATTGAAGCATAAGGAGTTTGGCCAATTGAACCTTGCGATTACGATTGTGCAATTTAATCACAACCATTGGATCGCGATCTATCGTAGCCATTGGATCAGCAAGCGATTTTTGCTACAGTGGATGGTTATCAGGCACATTGACAAGATGTTAGTGGTTTTGAAGGCCGACCCCCGATTCCATTGAGGACGTGCCACATAGCAAGGCAGAATAGCACGAAACCACATATCGGGCGGTGAAACCCCGATATATTGACCCACTCAAAATCTTTGACAACCATCAGATCTCCCGGTTCGAGATCGACGGCCATCAGTGCTCGGTGCATTGACCTTCGCGTATGATGAGCGCACCAATACAAAAAGGTAAAAATCAATGTTTTGCATTGTTTTCAGTGTATTTCAGTTTATAAGGAAAACAGTCGGGTTTAGCTTAAAAGGGGATCTGCAGGGTGATTTTGAGGTTTGTGTAAGTCTGCGTCTGCGCTGCGTCATACTGTCATGTCTAGGATTAATAAATTTGCAGTTGGGACAGTAAGTAGGGTTGAATTAGGCAATTTTCTTGACAACTTTAAAACAAACATTTTAGGGAGTCTTAGTGAACAAATAGATACCCTTAAAGTGCAAAATAAGAAAAAGGTTGAAAATGTTGCATTATCAATCTTTTGTCCCAAATGTAAAAACAAAAAGTGCTCTGAGAGAATACCCTCTTGACTTAAAAAGTGTAGAAACATGTGTTATATGTGTAGAAAATCATGATATAAAGGAATGTCCTTAAATACCAAGTCTTAAATTTTTTTATCAAGAGGAAGTAATACCAAATCAAGTAGATCTCTTTGTTTTATTGCTAAGAGACTGTGGCAAAATTCACAACTAAATATGACCCAATGTTTTAACACTCAAGCATCTGCACAACCGTCACAAAACAATTGGACTATACCCATGCTTTGGCAATATTGGGCTCAAACTTGGGCACAAGGATGGAAAAATCCTTATGGAAAATATCCTCAATATCAACAACCTTACCTTGTTTTTCCACCACAATATTTTCCTTAAAATGTTCAACCAACTCAACCTCAGAATGCAAATCCAAAACTTTCATTACCATTTCCTCAAAGACCAAATCAATTTCCTACTCAACCACTTCCGAATCCAAATAATAATAAAAAATGACAACCTATTTACAATATGGAAGGACAAAATTTCCAAACCTACATGATAACTCCATTAGATCTAAACAATGTCCAACTGAGATCTGGTAGAATATTGGAAAAGAAGTCCCCATCAGTTGTTATTAAGGAATATGAAAAGGATAATCTCTCTAAAAAGAGAAATATCTTAATCAAGAAGAAAAATCTCAAAAAAAAACCACCCTTTTACATTATGATGATATTCCAACAAACTCAACTCCCATCATAGAACAACCTTCAGTATCTGTCCAAACACCACCTTTTTCCTGAGAGATTGAAAATTGATAAAGGGGTAGAAAAATAGATTTTATTGCTTGATTAAGATATGATAGATGAATTGAAGAATGTTTGTATAAAAATTCCTTTGTTACAAGCTATCAAAGAAATACCAATATTTGCAAAGACAATCAAGGAGTTAAGTATTAAAAGACTAGGAAGAAAGAAAAAAGAAGTCAAAATATTTCAATTAGTTGGAAAAATTGCAGATACCATGATAGGAAAAACAACAATTCAAAAATATATTGATCCAGGAAATCCCATTGTGAAACCACATATCAATGGTATCGAAATTCCAAACACATTGATTGATTTAGGGGTAGTTATCAACATCATGAGTAAAAAAACTATGAATCGATTGAAACTTCCTAATATTCAATATACACCTACATTGTTGCAGTTAGTAGACAGATGTGTTATTAAAACTAATGGTGTATTAGAAGACATATTTGTATCCTTAGATTCTTGGGAGTATCCTATTGATTTTATGATTCTAACACCCAAGGGTAATTTAGGAGGGCATCCATTGATTCTAGGAAGACCATGATTAGCTACAACTGATGCTTTTACAAGTTGTAGATCTTATGATATGTTTATTTCTGATGGAAGTTAAACAAAGAAATTCAGATTATATCCTCCCAAAAAAACACCAATAGAGGTAGAAAGTGAAGAATGGATAGATGATTATATTGATATACGACCAATATTTGTTACTTCACAAATAGATGAAGAATATCAGATTTTGAATTTATTGGAAAATAATGAGTCTTCCTCATATTGTGAATCTAATCAAGGCTTTCAAGAACAATGTAATATTGAATATTTATCATCAAATCAATTATCTTTACATTCTATGGAAAATTTTCGCAATTCTTCAATAGAAATCTTTCCAGAAAAAACCTTGAATATCAATAATAATCTAGAATAATTTCAAAAGAAAGGTTTAAGAAAAATGTTACAAGAACATTCCTCTACCTATGCATGGGAATACATTGACATGAAAGGAATTGATCCCAATATTTGTATACATCACGTTTACATTGAAGAAAATGTCAAACCAATTCATCAACCTGAGAGGAGAATGAATCCAGATTTAAGGGAAATTGTTAAAGAGGAACTACAAATATTGTTGAATGTGAATTTCATTTATCAAATATTAGATAGCTGGTGGGTTTCACCATTGGTAATTGTTCCTAAAAAGAATTAAAAATGGAGAGTATGCATTGACTATAGAGAATTGAATAAAGCCACTTTAAAAGATCATTTTCCACTTTCTTTCATAGATCAAGTTTTAGACACATTGGCAGGAAAGAAATATTTCTCTTTCTTGGATGGTTTTAGTGGATATAACCAGATCCAAGTAGCTCCAGAAAATCAAGATAAAACCACTTTTACCTGTCCATGGGGAACCTATGCGTACCGAGTACTTCCTTTTGGATTATGTAATGCACTTGTAGCATTCCAAAGGGTAGTTTTAGGCATTTTCTTTGATCTAATTCATGATTGTGTGGAAGTTTATATGGATGATTTTATTGTCTATGGAAATTGCTTTGAAGAAGCTCTTAAAAATTTGGAAAAAGTTCTCATTAGATGTAAGGAAGCAAATATCTCATTAAGCCATAAAAAAATGTTTTATGATGTTTATTGAGGGAATTGTTTTAGGACACCATATCTTAGGGAATGTAATTAGAGTGGATACATCTAAAGTAGAAGTTATTTCTAAATTATCAATTCCAACTTGTCTAAGAGATGTTACAATTTTTATTGACTTCACTAGTTACTATAAAAGATTCATAGAAAACTTTAAAAGAATTTCTTCTCCACTTTTCAAATTGCTCACAAAATATTGTGAATTCATTTGGAATTCTGATTGCCACAAATCTTTTGAAACATTGAAAGAAAAGATTTCTGAAACACCCATTCTAAGAGGACCAAATTGGAAACTACCTTTTCACATTTCAACTGATACTTCAAATACAACACTAGGAGTTGTATTAGGACAAAAGTATTTAACTCCTTATGCCATTTACTACACTAGTAAAAATTTGACTCCTTTAGAGTTAAATTATAATGTAATAGAAAATGAGTTTTTAGTTGTTGTCCATGCCATTAATAAATTCAAACATTACATCACTGGTTATGAAATCTTTGTACATACATATCATGCTTCAATTAGGTATTTAATGAATAAACCAATCACTAATGGTAGAATTACAAGATGGTTATTGTTTTTACATGAATTCAATATTACTATTTTGAATTGACCTGGAAAACAAAATACAGTTGTTGACTTTCTATCTAGAATTCAAAATGATAATAATGATGTACCTGTAGAAGATAATTTTCCTCATTAATACCTTTTTGAAGTATCTATTAAATCTCCTTGGTTTGCAGATATTGCTAATTATTTAGCTACAGTGAAGTTACCACTATATTTGTATCCTCAAGATAAAAGAAAGGTAATTCAAATTAGTGCATCTTACTCATGGATAAATGGAGAATTATGCAAAACAGGGCCAGATTTGATCATTCAGAGATGTGTCAGAGAGGGTGAAGTACCAGAGATATTAAAGGCTTGTCAAGATAAATGATGTGGAGGACACTTTGTTGATAAAAGAACTGCTTACACAGTCCTTCTCTTAGGATATTATTGTCCTTCCCTTTTTAAGGATGCCATAGAATATGTTAAGAGATGTGATAGTTGTCAAAGAATGGGGAAACTTGTTCTTTTAGATGAAATACCTCTACAACCTCAGTGCTCATTGAACCTTTTGAGAAATGGGCTCTGTATTTTGTTGGTCCAATTAATTCACCATCAAGACAAAAAAGGTACATTCTTGTTTGCACTGATTATATAACAAAATAGGTAGAAGCTAAATCACTTTCTTCTACTACTGAATGTTGTAGTTTCATTTCTTTTTGAGGATATATTTACTCATTTTTGTGTCCCAAGGGAAATTGTGACAGATCAAGGTTCTCAATTCACATCTAAGTTGGTACAAAAGATAATGTAGGAATACAAAATCAAACATCGAAAGTCCACTCCATATCATCCACTTGCAAATGGACAGGTGGAACCCACCAATAAAGTAATTGAAGAATTCTTACCAAGACTGTGCACCTACATAGAAGAGTCTAGGGGGAAAAGCTTCCAAAAGATTTATGGGCGTACCATACCACATGGAGAAATACCACATGACATACTCCCTATGAACTTTTTTATGGGAAGCAAGTCTTATTTCCTATTGAATTCCAAGTAAATACCTTCAAGACAACAGTCAAATTGGGTCTGATCTATCTGAAGCACAAAAACAAAGAATAGAGCAACTGAATGAACTAGATGAGATTAAACAGGATATTATTCAATGAACCAACATAGTTCAACAACAAAGATTCAGGTGGCATGACAAATTCATAAAAGAAAGGAAATTTCAACTAATTTAAAGGTTTTCAAGGGAAATTTCAAACTCATTGGCTTGGGCCTTATGAGATTGAAATGATCTTTGATAATGGTGTAGTCAAGATTAGAACCATAGATGAAGAAAAAGTGACCTTCCTTGTAAATAGTCATTGATTGGGGATTTATCATAACCCGTTGATAAGGAAAGAATTTGTTAAAAATTTGCAAGACAATATTGATTTCAAGGTGGTTAGGAAGGATTTCAATTCCTCTCCAACTTGACTCACAAATCCTTTTATTCTTTAATATATATATATATATATATATATATATATATATATATATATATATATATATATATATATATATATATTATATAATATATATATATAATAATTAAATAATAAAATGATATATAAACATGATAACTAACACTGATGACATGTTTATACAGAAAAATTAGGATGAAAACCAAGTACTCTTGGCACCCTAGATTTTATTTTTAAACCATGTTCTAATCCCATTTTCTTTGTAACCCTCTTTTTCTTTTCAAAATAAGCCGCTACGAAATTGTTGATAATTTGCAGCTTTAACAAAATTCTGCAGCTGATATTGACATGGACCAACTGGGACAATTAAATATATTTGCAGTAAAATCATAAATCCAAAGTGTTGACGGTGTTGGACCCGCCAACATTCAAGGGATCACCTTGGTATGAAGTCCCAACTAGACCTCACACCGTTTGGTGTGGGAGTCCCATCAAGTATGATGGCCCGGTTGCCATTATTTTAAAGATTTTCCTCAACTCTTTATTGTCAGCACATGAGAGTGGTCTGCTTTGTCTTGAAGAAGTGAGGTTTGTGTGTCTGGTGATTGCTAGTGTCACTTGTGTCAATGGTTCTTTCACTATAGAGGGAGAGGGTGGGAGTGAGTCCCAAGTCGGTTGGGAGGAAGCCCCAAATTTGTTAGGAAAACACAACACAACAGGACGTGCATATCTTCCAGAAGAATAGTCCACACGGATGCAACAGTCACAACACACAAGGGAAGATAACACATATAACACTCAGCGGATAAGTCTGCACGAGTGCAACAGTTGTTATAGAAAGTTTTATGTGAAAAGTCTATATGATGTCTGAGGAGGTAACAAACACAGGCAAGACAACGTTAACAACATATAAAACACATTTTCATTAACATATATGTATTACAACAAGTGAGTGAGTCCAATTGTTAAACACGGGTTAAAGCAACATGCATTACAAGTGTTCAAGATTAGTCTTACAACAGTTACAATAGATTTGTGGAAATGTGTTGGCCTATGAGTAAGCTTCTAAATTAAGCAAAATTTCCAAGACACATCGTTACACCATACATCACTAACCCCATGGGTGGGGTGTTGGAACCACTACTTACTCCTGAAAGAAAAGATAATAGACTATCAAGGCTATGTGGGAGGAGCTGAGGTGAAAATTCCTTTGCATGTACAAATGAAGGGATATTTATAGCCAAGGGTGAAACTGACCCTTATGGTTGTTCGACTACCCTCATGACTGTTTGAATTCCATGACTTTTCGACTTTATATGACTCTTCATACAACAAGTGGGTCTCTTGGACTTCCATGTTACATTACATTGATTAATAGTATGGCCCATAGTAGAGATGTGGACAACATTACTCATGAAAAGACTCGACATGACAGTGCTAGTACATTCGTGTTGTTGCTGGTGTGCATATCGAGTTGCGGTGTTGTTGGGTGATGGATGTCCTCATGGTGTGTCACTGCTTCACCTCTGCATGGAAAAGTGCGCAAAGACTTCAATGGTTGTTGAGTTCGCTTGATGTTGCATTCGCATGTTTCTCCTTGCTTGTATGTTGGTAAGTTCGATAGGTTCATTCTTTCGCGAAAAGTGCATGTTCGTCTGTCCGACTGTCCGTGAACACATCTTTGCATGTTTTCTCGCTCGTCTGTCCACAAACACATCTTTGCATGATCATCCGTTCGCGAGCACATCTCTTTGCATGCATCATTTGTTCGTCGTTGGTGAACATGTCCTTCTGCATGTGCTCCCTTTGTTCATCCCATTTGTCGTCACGCCATGTTTGTTTGTGTACCTGTATCTGTAGTCACCCATAAAGACACGACATCAAATCCATAAAACTCATAGTCTACCATGATGCATGATCATTTCGGATGCAGGTGACCGGGAGAGGACATAAGATTGCTAGCTGGGATGGAGGCTTCGGGCACTGCTGATGAAAATTGTGTAGCAGTCACTGGGTGATG
>APFE030829992.1:48241-63241 GCA_000404065.3 Pinus taeda | reverse complement strand
GTGTGAGCATAGTTCCTTGTCTTGCGTCAAGCTCGTTAAAAAATGAATCAAGGAGTCTGAGGATAGTTTCTTCCTATATCAACCTCGTTAAAAAATGAAACAACTCCCTTTCCTAAATTGAGTCTTTGACTAAGCTCTTGTAAAATCCCAGTTGAGTCTTTCCTGGATCTCGAAAGTGAACCTTCATTCCATCCACCTAGGTGAATGAAATGAAGCTTGGCGAGCATGTACCTCAATTTGACTCATTATGTTGGGGGCATGTAAACTTAACTCAAGCATATTTTTTCTTTCAATCTTGTGTAAACATGAAATTGAATTCAAGCAGACTTCCCCTTCGTTCAAGCTTGTGTAAAAATGAACCCATTCCAAATTTACATCTCATGTTTTCCATTTTTATCGGCTAATTTATGCTAGATGAGCCTTGGTTGTTTCATTCCATTGCAACCATCTCTTTGGCCGATCATATGATTTCACTTGGTTGTTTTTCCCTTGCCTGGGGAACATCTGCAATGAGTGGTTTTATTAGCCAGCCTCTTGACCATTACATGTTTTGAGCAGTTCCATCATTGCTGGAAAAAGTTGCTATCCTTTCATACCACTCGTTCCTCTAGGTGGAGTCATCTTTCAACTCTTTTCAGACTCATAAAATATGAAAATATTGCCGAGTATTTTTCCCTTTTTGACTCATTAAAATAAATAAAAATGGGGAGTCTACTTTAAGCTCTTTTCTGACTCTCAAAACACGAAAATATTGTCGATCTCTTGTCATTTTGACCTCGTAAACAATTTTGAAACATCGTTTACCCAGTATACATTTATCCCTTTTTCAAGCTGGGATAAACTATTTACAAAAAAGGTACTCCTTGGTTGACATGGCCAAGAGGTTCTCTCAAGTATTATTTTCTACCTTTTCGGGCTCGAGAGACAACTTTACGAAAAGGGACCTTTTCGAGTTTTCTTTTCCGTGTCTTCTTCAAACTCTCTAAACAAGAAAAAGATATCCAGTTTTACCTTTGTCGAACTCATTAAAAGATAAAACGACATAGGACTTGTCAATGTGACAAGACCGAGCTACTCCTTCATAGGGCTTGTTAATATTACTAGGATGGATCCATCTAAAGGATGGACTTATATTACAAGCATATGCTATCCCCGTCAAGCTTGTGTAAAAATAACTAGGGTACTCGCCATAAATGGTGGGGGGAAATTGGAAGCATTCATCAGTTGTATTCTTCACTTGAGGCAGCATGTTACTCTTGAGCATTGACACTCATTTGTTGTTCGTTTCGAAGAAGATTAGTCTTATATGAAAAAAGATGGTAGCTAAAGCATGAGGAGAGAGAGTTAGAGCTTGGAAGCCATTTCATATCAAGCTAGAGGAGGGAAAGAGTGTTGAAAAGGCTTGTAGAAGGACTTGGATATCGTAAAGGAGGTCTCCAACGTCAATGCTTCACTTGTATTTTTCTTTGAAGTTTATTTTAATACAACTAATGGTTTATTTCCTATATCGGGTGTAATATGACATTTGATAGCTTAGAACTCCTTGACCTTTTAAGTAGATTGGATTCGATTTTATGCTATCACGTTTGTTGTTGTTTCTTACATGTTTGTTTCAAGTACTTGGACAAAATGAGGCTAGAGCAAGGAAGTAAGATCACCATTAAATGGATTAGCATTATAAGAGGTAGGCCCTCTTGGGCTAGAGGGATTGTCTTTGTCTGTAGAGAGAATCTTCCTACATTACTCTTCATACAATAAGTGGGTCTCTTGGACTTCCATGTTACATTACATTGATTGACAGTATGGCCCACATTAGAGATGTGGATGACATGACTCATGACAAGACTCAACATGACAGTGTTGGTACATTCGTGCTATTACTGGTGTGCATGTTGAGTTGCAGTGTTGCTGGGCGATGGATGTCCTTATGGTGTGACACTGCTTCACCTCCGCATGGCAAAGTGCGCAGAGTCTTCAATGGTCGTTGAGTTCACTTGATGTTACATTCACATGTTGCTCCTTACTGGTATGTTGGTAAGCTCGACAGGTTCGTCCATTTGTGAAAAGTGCATGTTCATCCGACCGACCATTCGTGAACACATCTTTGCATGTTTTCTCATTCGTCCATCCGTGAACACATATTTGCATGATCATCCATTTGCGAGCACATCTCTTTGCATGCATCATTTTTTCATTGTCGGCGAACATGTCCTTCTGCATGTGCTCCTTTTGTTTATCCCATCTTTCGTCATGCCATGTTTGCTTGTGTACCTGTATCTGCAGTCACTCATGATGAGATGAAATGAAATCCATAAACCTCCTAGTATACCATGATGCATGATCATTTCGGATGTAGGAGACCAAGAGAGGAGACAAGATTGTGAGTTGGGATGGAGGCTGCGAGCACTGCTAATGAAAACTACGCAGTTTTTGAGAGGCACAGTTTGGGCTGCGGGAAGACAAGAAAAATCTGCGATTTCCAGAAGGAGTTGGCAGCGGGAGCTTGGTAGCAAAAACTGTGCAATTCCTGAGTGGAACTGGCAGTCAGAGTGATGAGCCCCAAACATGGGTAACTTAATGGGCTCATTTTTCTTATTATTCTCGATTAATCCACCATTCTTCATAGTTTATGCGTGCTTTTAAATATATTTGTGTTAATTGAATGAATGAGAATAGTCACTTGACCATGAAGTCTAATACGAGCTATTTGCATATTTTTGGACATCTTTTGGACCAAGGTTAAGCATTTATGAGCCAGTTGACAGCCAAATACGAGGGAACAAGCCTGAGGATTAGTAGGAAGGGTGTCTCCTACACTAAATGGCCCCTTCCTCGAGTTCTCCACCATCAACTCGGAGTTCAACAGCCCACCAAAGATGATTTCCAAGGGCAGTCGAGTAGCTTTTGTGAAGTGGCTGATTACTTGCAGTTTTGAGCAGCCAAGCCCCTCAAGTTAAGGAGGGTTTTTGGAGGTCCTCGTGGGGCATAAGTAGGAGAGCTTCAAGCCTTGTTTTTTTTATCTCTTGAACAATTGTATTTCGCACTTTAGTGCTGCTCTACCTTTCAGCTCATTTTCGAGCTTTTGTTGTAAACATTTTTGTGACGTGGTTATTTTTTGAGTAATGGTTATTAATTTACTTTGCACCAGCTCTGAGCTTTTCAATGGAGGCTGTACCTCTTGGGGTTGGGCCCAACCCAAGTGCCAGTACCTCCTTTGTGTACTATTATGTGTTTTCTTTGCATGCATAGAATAATTTCTGCTATTTAGGTTAAGATCTTGCTTTGTTACTTTTGATGATTAAGATAGGTTTTTTTGCTTTAGGTTGATTTAAAAAGTTGGTAACAGAAAATATCTTCAAAAAAGGCCATCAAGGAACCCTTGATCTCACCTCTCCCTCCTTGTGACCATGAGTTGAGACCAAGGCGTCCTTGCTGCTACAAAAACATTATTTTTGCCTCTTCATGCAATTGCTAGTGTTAGATTTTTGGTTAGGAAAGTTGATACCAGTTGTACTTGCATGTTTAGAATCTGTTCTTGCTTAGTTTCCATAGTTATCTTGCATGATTTTCTGCCAATAAACTTATGTTCATCATGTTTATGGTTTTTAGGTCAAAGTAGGTGAAAATAGCTAGATCTCTAGTTTTTCTAGTCTTTCTTCGATCAGTTTTGAGAAATAGTGTGCAGAGCATCTGTAATACCTCCCTATCTATCCTTCCTCCATCATACCACCTGCTCCAACCCCTAATTCCATATTCCTTCCCTTCATTTGCCACCCTTTTCCAACTTGACCTAATTTCCATATCTTTGTGCAACCTTGCTCCCTCCATCCTTGAACAAAATCCAACCACCTTCGTCACTTCTTAGCTTCATTTACCAGGTCTTAGACCCCTTCACATCCTCATACATCCTCCATTTCCACTTTCCAACCATTTTTCCACCGTCAACCCTCCAAAATCCTCTCTCGGCTCTTCCTGTAGAACATCCTGTAGAACCCCTGCAGACTTCTTGTAGAAGTTCTGGTGAGCAGTTTTTCAAGATCTGATCACTGTGAAACTCCTTGGAAGGGTGCTAGGGACCCCTTAGGCCCTCTTCTCACCTTCCCAACCTCTTGCAATCGCTTACCCCATTTCCTTTCGTCAATCAATGTCTGCACAGTCAAAAATAGTTAGAGCACATGCATAATAATTCTGCAACATTACTCAAAAATGAAAAAAGATGTTTTTTCCAGATTTTACTGCAAAAGTAGCTTAGTCACATGCATTTTACCTTTCTAAAAGTCAATGGCATCCATTTCCACTGCTTTCATCTATTTTCTTGCACCAGTAGGGTTAGTCGGTAAAATTAGGGTTTGCTAGGGTTTGCATTTCTTTTCCACTTTCAGCTTCTTTCTGCAAGTAGACTAGCCTACTTTGAGTTAGCTTTCATCCATCATAGTTAAAAGCTTCTTCTAAGAGCTCATAGAAGTTGGCTTAAGCTCCTAGCGGACTTGTGCCAGCTGATCAAGTGACAGCCTGCGGCAAGAGCTAGTACTTGTGCATATAGCATCGTCGCTTCCAAGTTTGTTACGAACAACTGGGTTGATAAAAGTAAAGAAGGGAGTCCACCCACATACCTTCTTAGGGCCCCCCTACTCATCCTTCCTGGTCCGCACCCCCTCCTTGGTCTTATCCATCTCAATACGATACTCAACCTACTACTCATTCGTTTCATTCTCATGTTCAGCCACAACCTCAGCGAAATGCACCTCAGCAGGGGTGTAGGCCCCAATACAACTCTCCTCCTGCTATTTTGCCTCCACCACCTGCTCAACCACAACCATTACCTCATGCTCCTCCAAGACAACCCCAGATGCCTGCTCAACCGAACCCGAACCCCAACAACGGACAGGCTCAGCAGGTATATACTAGAGAGACAACATGCCCTACCTATGCTGTGGAGATTCAGGAGATCAACCTACGATCTGGGAAGGTCCTCCCAGATAGCCAACCTCCTCCTAAGGAGGATGAGGAAGAGAAACGGGAAAGTGAACCCAAAGCCAGTCCACCCTTTCCTGAGAGACTAATTGTAACCACGCAACCAAACCCAGAGGAGACTGAACTTATGGGAGAACTTAAATAGTTGTGTGTAAAAATACCACTTCTCCAGGCCATAAAAGATGTACCAATCTACAACAAATTGATCAAAGAGAAGTGTTTCTGCCACCTAGGCAGGCACAAGAGAGATGCCCCAACTATCAATTTCATAGGACAACTGTCCGATCTAATGTTGGGACAAATAATCTGTCCAAAATATTTGAACCCTAGGAGTCCTGTAGTTGATGTCCACATCAATGGCGCCATAATCCCCCACACCCTGATTGATCTAGGGGCTGCCATTAATGTGATGACCAGGGACACTATGCTCAAACACAACCTTCAGAGTTCCCTAAGAAAGACCTCGACAGTCCTGCAGTTAGTAGACTGCTCCACCGTGACTCCCGAAGGGATTGTGGAAGATGTCATGGTCTCTGTTGATTCTTGGGAGTACCCTGCGGACTTCTTGGTCCTTTAGCCAAAGGCAACACTCACGGGATACCCCCTCATTTTGGGAAGGCCTTTGTTAGCTACTGCGGATGCTTACATCAGTTTTCGAGCTGGGAGCATGACCATCAAGAATGGGCCTATGTCCAAACAGCTAGTCCTATATCCTCCTGTCCAACCTCTGATAGAACATGACTTACCTCTCTGGTTGGAGGAGGAAGATGAGGATGAAGTCTACTCTACACCAGTGTGCACAGTGGGAGCCACCAGGGGAGGTCCTCAAACTGAGGATGACCTGATTGAGAATTTGATTCAAAATCCACCTCCTAGTGTGTTGCCATTAGAGGAGTTGGTGGAAGGTACCCAAGCCAGTGCTTTAGTGGACTTCTGTGTGGCTGATCCGACCTCTCCTAGAGTTAAGAATGTGGAATTTGGCCCTGAAATAACCTTGAAGATCAGCTCATCCCTATCCCCCTCTCAGGAGAAGGAGCTGTGTAGCTTATTGAACCGCCATTTGGATGCTTTCGCTTGGAGCTATAAGGAGATGAAAGGAGTCCACCCTTCGGTTTGTACCCATCACATTTACATTAAAGAGGATTGTAAACCGGTCAAGCAGCCTCAGAGGAGAATGAATCCAGCCCTTAAGGACATTGTCAAAGAAGAATTGCAAAAGTTGTTGGATGCAGGATTCATCTACCCCATCTCTGACAGCGAGTGGGTTTCTCCTATGGTGCTTGTGCCCAAGAAAAATGGGAAGTGGAGAATCTGTGTAGATTATTGAGAACTTAACAAAGCCACTAAGAATGACCATTTCCCTTTACCTTTCATAGATCAAGTGTTAGATGGACTGGTAGAGAAGAAGTTATTTTCTTTCCTAGATGGGTTTAGCAGGTATAATCAGATCCAAATCAGCCCAGAAGACCAAGATAAGACCACTTTCACTTATCCATGGGGTGCCTTTGCTTACCGGGTCCTTCCCTTTGGGTTATGAAACGCTCCCGCCACTTTCCAGAGAGCAGTATTGAGCATATTTGCTGAGCTAGTTCATAATTCTGTGGAAATCTATATGGATGACTTTACTCCTTATGGTTCCAACTTCCAAGAAGCATTGACTAACCTGGGAAAAGTTTTAACCAAGTGTATTGAAATGAACTTGTCCCTCGATCCTGAAAAATGTGAATTCCTGATGACTGAAGGGATTGTACTAGGTCATACAATTTCTCAGCAAGGACTATAGGTGGATCCCAACAAAATTGCTATTATCCAAAGGGTTCCACCTCCTCAAAAGGTAAGAGATGTTCAGAGTTTTCTAGGCATAGTAGGATATTATAGAAGGTTCATTAAAGATTTCAGTAAGCTAGCCTCTCCATTGTTTGGTCTTTTGGGGAAAGATGTTGAGCTTATATGGACTAACAACTGTCAAGAGGCTCTAGATGAGTTGAAAGATAAGCTGGTAACTGCCCCAATACTGAGAGGTGCAAAATGGGCCCTACCTTTCCACATCCACACTGATGCCTCGAATAAAGCCATGGGAGCAGCCTTAGGATAGGTTGAAGGGAAGCTACCGTATGCCATATACTTTGTCAGCAAAAACTTGTCTAAGGCAGAGTTAAACTATACTGTAATCGAGAAAGAGCTCCTAGATATGGTCCATTCCCTAAACAAGTTTAGACACTACATCACTGGTTATCAAACGTTCGTACACACTGATCATGCTGCAATTCGGTATTCGATGAATAAACCTATTTTAAATGTTCGTATCATTAGATGGTTGCTTTTATTGCAGCAATTTGATTTGACCATTGTTGATAAGTCAGGAAAGGAAAATGTTGTTGTTGATTTCCTATCTAAACTAGATTTGCCTGCAGGTGAAGAAGGGACGGTGGATGATCAGATGCCAGTAGAACACTTGTTTGCTATTTCAATACTCTCTCCATGGTTTGTTGATATAGCAAATTACTCGGTTTCAGCACAGTTCCTGCCACACCTATCCTCAAAAGAGAATAGCAAGATCGTGAGGAAAAGTACCCCATTCACTTGGATTGGGGGCAACTTGTTTAAACTTGGCCTAGATCAGATTTTGAGGCATTGTGTCAGGGTGGAAGAAGTTTTCAACATCCTCCTAACCTGTCATGATGGACCTTGTGGAGGCCACTTTGCAGAAAAAAGGACCACCTTCAAAATTCTACAAGCAAGCTACTATTGGCCCACTCTTCATCAAGATGTCAGAAGATACATCAGCCAATGTGACCAATGTCAAAGGATGGGGAAACTGACTCCAAGGGATGAAATGCCCCTCCAACCTCAAGTGACTTTAGAGTCATTTGAAAAGTGGGGCATGGACTTTGTGGGTCCTATCAACCCTCCTTCAAAACAAAAGTCTTACATCATTGTGTGCACGGACTACCTGACAAAGTGGGCAGAAACAAAGGCAATCAATGCAGCAACAGAAGAAAAAGTGGCTGAGTTTTTGATGGGAAATATCTTCTACAAGTTTGGTTACCCAAGAGAATTAGTCATAGATCAAGGAAGTCAGTTTACCTCTAACATGATTGAATATCTGCTTGCTCATAACAAGATTAAGCACAGAACTTCCAACCCTTATCATCCACAAGCAAATGGGCAGGTGGATGTCACTAACAGAGCTTTGGAAGAGATTTTGATTAAAGTAGTGAGTAGCAACATAAAATATTGGGCAGATCACTTGGTTGAGGCCACCTGGGCCTACAACACCACTTGGAAAACTACAACAGGTTTCACACCTTATGAGCTGGTCTACGGGAAGAAGGCTTTGTTGTCCATAGAATTTGAATACAACACATTGAGGTTGGCAGCTCGGCTGGACCTAGATCTTAGCCATGCACAATAGGAAAGATTACTACAGCTGAATGGATTAGATGAACAGAGAATGCAGGCCCTCCTCCACTCAGAGGTGGTCCAACTCCAAAGAATGATATGGCATGACCGGCACCTTAACGAAAATCAATTTCAGCGAGGAGATTGGGCGCTTTTATATGACTCGAGATACAAAGATTTCAAAGGGATGCTGAGGATAAGATGGTTGGGACCATATACAGTGGAGAAATGCAACGACAATGGTTCAATGCTTATCAGGACCATTAATGAAGAAGCCATCCCCATGCTTGTCAATGGGCATCGATTGAAAATCTATAGGAAGCCCCTTTCTAAGCAGGATTTCATTGAAACTCTGAATAAATCAGTACTGGTAGTGGAGTAGGCCCCTATCTCCACTCCACCCACATCTTATGCATAAAAAATAAAATAAAAAATAAAAAAGATCCTTGGGTGAAAACCTCATGGAGGCACCTAGGGCAGACAGTGAGGGTGAAAACCTCTTAGAGGCGCCCCAGCTATCTAAAAAAAAAAAAAAACCTAATTTCTGTTGAATAATTGCTGGTTGCAGGAAGGACATTGCAAGTTAGGAGGATTGCACAAAACAAAGACAAAGGTCAGCACTAGGCTGCAAGCATCCCTCACAATCCATTCCTCCATGACCACTACCCTTTCCCAAGATTTGGTCTCATTCGGACTGAGATTTCACCTTTTACAGGAAGTTTTGTGTCTTCTACAGGAAGATCCTGTAGAGCCTACAAACAAGCCAAGATCGATCTCCGAGGAGGACTCGAAGGTTGGGAATCTATCCACAAGGCCTGTAAACATCCCTGCTTCCTTCCATCACCTTATGTCACCCTCTTCCATCTCTTTACACCTTCGTTGCACTCATCCTTTTATTTGTTCCTGCACAGTCACACACAGAAAACCTTGTTTTCTTCACACTGCCAGCAAAAACTTTTATTGACAAATCAAGTAGTGGTTTCTCACTCACCATACTTATCACCCTCCATCTAGACTCCTCATTAGCCGAGACCCTCGTCAGCAGTATAGCCTTGCTCATTCTAGCTTGCATTCCAAGAGGAGAAGCAACTACAGGACATCTTACAAGAATCCTGTAGCCGCTGATCCCTCTGGAAGACATACTCCAGAGACAGGGACAACAAAGGATGGCAGAGGAGACATGCAAAGAGCTCGTTTTAAACGTGAGAACATCAGCAGCAGCTGAAGCTAAGCATGCAGTCTACATGTAACAACAACAACCGAAGGAATGGGTTCCAAAACTCGTGCATGCAACAACAATCCACAAAGGAATGGATTCCAAAACCCAAAATCTGCATAACACGGCTGCGACCACGCAGGTAAGTGCCTAAACTCATTCGTCAATTACATAAATCATATTTTAAAAGTTGCATGCCTATGGGAATGGTTCAAATTGAGGGGAATCGGTGGCCAGTCAACTGGCCACCCTCGGCCAGTTACATATTCTCGTGGGATCCAAACGAGCCCCATTACATTCAAAATCGTCGATTAGATATGCAGCCAGCACGTGTGGAGTGTCCATTTAGGGAGAAATCGCCGAGACTGGTAGTGGTTACGGCATATAACGATAGAGAGGAGGTGATGGCGGTCAGAAACACGTAGAAACATTACGGCCATGATGTCGAATCAACGGTCTGGTCTGGCCACCTCATCCCCTTACCACAAATCATGCCACAGATTAAAGATGCCCGACTGAAACATGCACCACCTTCTGTTCATTCTGCACTCACAACGTCCTCGACTGGAGTACGCGTCCACCGCTTCCAAAAATTGTTAACCAGTCGTCCTCCACAGGTTTTTCCGCTTGTTTTCGAAAATCTCCTGCGTATTCAACTCGCTCGGAAGCACAGTGTCATTCTACAAGAACCAGGGGC
This sequence comes from Pinus taeda, assembly GCA_000404065.3. NCBI lineage: Eukaryota > Viridiplantae > Streptophyta > Pinopsida > Pinales > Pinaceae > Pinus > Pinus taeda. The sequence goes on along the minus strand of APFE030829992.1, from coordinate 52,952 downwards.
CTTCTACAGGAAAGGCAGAATAGCTCTGCGGAGAAGGAAAACCTGGGATTTTCACTAAATTTGTAGCTCCAAACGAAGTAGGCTAAAAAAAACTCCTCTATGCATGATGTGTTTGTGCAAGGTGGTGAATTGAACGACATCAGATTGGAAAACCAGAGCAAAAGTCTGCCTGTGTATTGGAAATGAAACGTCTGCCTGCATAGTTCACTGAGTTTCCCCCAGTTTTTTCTGCATCAAAAATATCCTCCACGTTTTCTTTTTAAATTCTCCTGTAGGGAAGATATATGCAGCCGTAGAGGCTAGCCTGTGCGTGTAATTTTTTTTTTTTGCATATCTATCTGTGTGCTGAGAAGAGAACCTATGTCCTTATGCTCTGTCTATAAAAGGAAAAATTCATCCTTTCATAAACAGCCAGTCGAATTCTGGGTGACAGCAGTCTTAGCACAAGGGAATTGTTGCTACTTGATATTGAACACACGAGAAATTCCTTCTTGGGTTCAGGGGAAACCAAATTCAACTATCCTCTGTTTCAGATTGACTGTTTGGTTGCCTGAGCATTTCCTTTTCTGAATAAAACATAAAAAGAGCACTCTCACCGTGCCAGGAGGATTCATAAGGAAAGAACCCTCGGACTCTAGCAAACTGCACGAGAATCTTGAGGTGGTGGACCTTTTCACCTGAGCAAATTGGATATCCTTCTTTAACAAAATTCAGGGTCATGATGAGGAGATAACTGAGGAGTTTTTAATGTCCCTGAGACCTCAATCAAAGACACATGCCACAGTTAGTTTTAGGGGCTTGACCCTAGAACTTACCCCTGAGCTCATTAGTCGAGTTACTAGTCTACCATTGTGGCTCCCTTGGAGCAAAGAAGAGAGGTCATTAGGCCAAGTTGCTAAGAAAACATTCTTTCTGCCTGAGGAGCATCCTGTAGAAGACAAAAACGACATCATCTATGGATATCATTTCAGGTTGTTGTGTGAACTAAGGCATGGGATTGACTTGCCTCCAGCCCAGAAACTGAGCATCCCTTATTTCCTTCTTCAGTCACTAATTGAATGTGGTACAAAGTTAAATGAAGGGATCCCAGATCAGTTGGCCCATCATGGGCTCATCAAACTATTGGTGGAAGATGCTTTGCACACCTACACTGTCCCCATATCTTGGGAACTCTTCAGAAACATGTCCATGGATGACAACATTAGAACGTTTGCCAAAAATGTCACCCCATCCAGCAGTGAGGAGGAAGAGCACACTGAAGAAAGTGAGAAAAACAATGATGAAGGAACACAGGACATTCAAGCACAGAAATAACATAAAGAAAAAGGGGAAATGGGCCAGATTGCTGAGCCTAAAACAGAGGAAGAGACAACAGCAAAAACACCAAGGGAAAAGAGGATGCAGAGTAGAAAAGAGAAGGCCGAGAAAGCCCAAATGAAGGCTGCCCCAGCCAAAGCAGGCACACAGAAACAAAAGGAAAAGACACACCCTGAGATATCAGCGACACAGATAGAAACAGTGGACACAGGGATTTCTACAGGAAGCAAGGAAAAAGAACAGCAAGAGGAGAAATCACCTGAGATGTTGGCAAGGGAGGCAGCAGTTGTGCTTGATGCCTTAAGCACACCTACAAAACAAAAAGGGAAGAGAAAGAGGTAAACCTCCATGTACTTTAAAGCAAGGAGAAGCACAAGGATCAAAGTGGGCAGACCCCAGCCACAGTCAAAGGAGCCAATTGTCATTGAGGACACAACAACTAAACCAAAAGAAGAGTCTCCTTCAAAGATATCTATCACCTATGAAAGAGGAAGCCCAAAAACCTCCACCTAGAGAGAAAGAATCAGGATGATGGACTCAAAGACAGCTCTACAGGAAGCTGAGACGTCTCTACAGGAAACTCTAGCTAAGTTGAAAGACACCGAGAAATTGGAGGAAAAGGCAGCCAAACATACACGGGGAGAAGAAAAGACCGAGGAGATACTAGAACCAAGCCCTCATCCTAGCTTGGGCTCATACTACAACCTGTTAGAAGCTGGGAAGATCATTCCCTAGAAGTTTGTTGTTCCACTCTTCTTTGCATTAGAACAAGAACAGGTTAGGACTCACACTTGGATGAGGATTGCCAAATCCAAGGGTGTGGCAGACATAGGCCACTTGGAAGAACAACTCAAGGAATCAAGAAAAGAATTGGCCATGGTGAGGCACGTGGAAAGCAGTCAAAGGGCCAAATTACAGGAGGAGAATGAGCTGTTGAAACAACAGTTACAGCTACAGAGAGGTCATAAGGAAGATAGGCCATCCATTTTGGGAGAACAGTAGCAGCAAGAAAGGCCTCCAGCAGACAAGGAAACATATGAGGAACAACAAAGAGAGGACAAGCTGCAGGCTGAGGTTGAGACGCTGACAAAACTGTTACAGGAAAATGAGTCACGGGCAGCAGAAGAAATAAAGTTTTTAAAACAACAGGTGCAAGAGAAAGAAGTCCAACTGGCCTGCATGGCCAGCTGGGCAGTAGAAGTATTACAATGTAGGCAACCTGCTAAGTCACATGCCTTATATCTTAAAGATCAATGGTTGCAGTTTCAAATTAACACCTTGGCCAAAAGGGGCACCATTCCATTTTAGAATTACCATAAGTTCATGGATTTGTGTGATAGTAGCTCAGCAGAAGATAAGGCGAAGTTATCAGAATTCTATTTACACAACTTGGCCCTTCCAAACATGAACCTGTGGGACCCCAATGCTGCATTGGGAGATTTGCAACTCATGGCCATTACATCTTGGTTAAACCATGAGGAACAGAGGGCAGCAAAGATTCGGGATATTATAAACAGGGAGCTAAGCGAGCCACTCATGATCAAGGCAGAACCAGAAGATCCCTCAGCTTTAATATATGCCCATCAGCACCTGGCCAACAACCCTCAGGTTCTCCCAGATTACATTGAGAGACAAGCTCAGGCCATTGCTCACTTCGAGGACATGGAAAGACTATTGGGGGATAACTGCATTCATGCTTGCACAAGGAGATGGAACACACTGTCCCACAATCTGAAGATAAGAGAATACCACTCCCAAACCAGGATGAGGGAGGCCTTGGCAAGAGTGCCACTCTATAAACAGTCAATGAAAAATCTGCAGGCAAACTGGATCGGCCTAAAGTTCAGTCCTCCCTTGCTTTTAGGACTGTCGGAAGGGGTCAAAGAAGAAGAGGAGCATAGGCAGTGGGAGGAAGTAGAGAGAAAAGCAAGGTTTCATGACTGAGAGGAGGACATCACCTCGGAAGCTTGGGATGTTAGAGAGTCAGTCAAAGCAATCAGAGATGATGAGCTGGATTAGTTGCTCAGAGGATGAGCAACACATTTAGCAGGGGGGTGATGATGAGCCCCAAAAATGGGTAACTTATTGGGCTCATTTTGCCTATTATTCTCAATTAATCCACCATTCTTCATAGTTTATGCATGATTTTAAATATATTTGTGTTAATTGAATGAATGAGAATAGTCACTTGACCATGAAGTCTAATATGTGCTATTTGCATATTTTTGAACATCTTTTGGACCAAGGTCAAGCATTTATGAGCCAGTTGACAGCCAAATACGAGGGAACAAAGCTGAGGATTAGTAGGAATGGTGTCTCCTACACTAAATGGCCCCTTCCTCGAGTTCTCCACCATCAGCTCGGAGTTCAACAGCCCACCAAAGATGATTTCCAAGGGCAGCCGAGCAGCGTTTGTGAAGTGGCTAATTACTTGCAGTTTTGAGAAGCCAAGCCCCTCAAGTTAAGGAGGGTTGTTGGAGGTCCTCGTAGGGCATAAGTAGGAGAGCTTCAAGCCTTGTTTTTTTTAGCTCTTGAACAGTTGTATTTCGCAATTTAGTGCTGCTATGCCTTTCAGCTCATTTTCGAGCTTTTGCTGTAAACATTTTTGTGACATGGTTATTTTTTGAGTAATGGAGATAAATTTCACTTTGCACCAGCTCTGAGCTTTTCACAGGAGGCTGTAGCTCTTGGGGTTGGGCCCAACCCAAGTGTCAGTACCTCCTTTAGGTACTATTATGTGTTTTCTTTGCATGCATAGAATAATTTCTGCTATTAAGGTTAAGATCTTGCTTTGTTACTTTTGATGATTAAGATAGCTTTTTCTGCTTCAGGTTGATTTGACAGGTTGGTAACAGAAAAGATCTTCAAAAAAGGCCATCAAGCAACCCTTGATCTCACCTCTCCCTCCTTGGGACCATGACTTGAGACCAAGGCATCTTTGCTGCCACAAAAACACTGTTTTTGCCTCTTCATGCAATTACTAGTGTTAGATTTTTGGTTAGGAAAGTTGATACTAGTTGTACTTGCATGTTTAGAATCGGTTCTTGCTTAGTTTCCATAGTTATCTTGCATGATTTTCTGCCAATAAACTTCTGTTCATCATGTTTCTGGTTTTTAGGTCAAAGTAGGTCAAAATATTGGTTTGTAGATTTCTGTGGAGTGGTTTCTGAGATACTGAATTCGGATATTCCACAGTGTTCATCATTTTTATTTTTCGACATTTCGAGCCTAGACCAAGACTCATCATCAGGACTGATATACAGAGAAGAGAAAAGCGAGTGATAAATAGGTGTAGGAGGGCTGTTGAGTTGATAAACCGACCTTTTAATAATATTTAATCCTATTTTTATTTAATTCTTATAATATTATCATGTTATATTTATTGAATGTATTA
>APFE030829992.1:31541-46937 GCA_000404065.3 Pinus taeda | reverse complement strand
ATTTATTTATTAATTAATTAATTAAATTAAATTTTATTTTTATTTCAACTATTAATTAAAATTAAAAAATGTGAGATTAGTTTTATATTGTTATATTTAATTAATATAATTAATTTAAAAGCTATATTTTTTTATTTTTTATACAAAGTTCTTAAGAGCCTTAAGTTAAAGGATTAGGTTTGATTTTTATAATTTCATGAATTTCTAGTAACCCATTTCTTTTGAGCAGTTTTATATTTATATTTATTAAAGAAACGCCTAGATATATTAAGACGCAAAGGTCAAATTTCTTAAGTTCTATATGATGCTAGGTTAAGCGAGGGAAAAGCTTGACAGGGACAGAGGAGGGGAGGAAGGGGTATGAGGAGGAAGGGATAACTTATTCAATGGGGGTAAGTAGAGAGTTCCAATTTTTACTAATTTCCAAGCCTCCATCTCTATTAAGGTTACGAGGGTGTTTAATGATTTCAATAGCCTCACGCACTTTCCGCTTGAAATGGTGTTTTTCATTCGCAATGACCTTAGTGTCTTCAAGGCATATATGATGGTTTGTTTTACCTGCATGCTCAGCTAAAGCTGAAAAGCACGTTCTTTCTTTACGGATATCTGCACTGTGTTCCTTGAGCCTAATCCTCACAGACCTGCCAGTTTCCCCTATATATTGTTCTCCACAAGAGCAGTTGATGATATAAACACCTTTCTGGTGTAGCTATTCCTGGCTGTCTTTAGGTCAAAATAGCTAGATCTCTGGTTTTTCTAGTCTTTCTTCGATCAATTTTGAGAAATAGTGTGCAGAGCATTTGTAATACCTCCCTGTCTATCCTTCCTCCATCATACCACCTGCTCCAACCCCTAATTCCAGATTCCTTCCCTTCATTCGCCACCCTTTTCCAACTTGACCTAATTTCCATATCTTTGTGCAACCTTGCTCCCTCCATCCTTGAACCAAATCCAACCACCTTCATCACTTCTTAGCTTCATTTACCAGGTCTTAGACCCCTTCACATCCTCATCCATCCTCCATTTCCACTTTCCCACCGTTTTTCCACCATTAACCCTCTAAAATCCTCTCTCGGCTCTTCCTGTAGAACATCCTGTAGAACCTCTGCAGACTTCCTGTAGAAGTTCACATGAGCAGTTTTTCGAGATCTGATCACTGTGAAACTCTCTGGAAGGGTGCTAGGGACCCCTTAGGCCCTCTTCTCACCTTCCCAACCTCCTGCAATCGCTTACCCCATTTCCTTTCGTCAATCAACGTCTGCACAGTCAAAAATAGTTAGAGCACATGCATAATTATTCTGCAACGTTACTCAAAAATGCAAAAAGATGTTTTTTCCAGATTTTACTGCAAAAGTAGCTTAGTCACATGCATTTTACCTTTCTAAAAGTCAATGGCATCCATTTCCACTGCTTTCATGTCTTTTCTCGCACCGGTAGGGTTAGTCGGTAAAACTAAGGTTTGCTAGGGTTTGCATTACTTTTCCACTTTCAGCTTCTTTCTGCAAGTAGACTAGCCTCCTTTGAGTTAGCTTTCATCCATCACAGTTAAAAGCTTCTTCTAAGAGCTCATAGAAGTTGGTTTAAGCTCCTACCGAACTTCTGCCAGCTGATCAAGTGACAGCTTGCGGCAAGAGCTAGTACTTGTGCATATAGCACCGTCACTTCCAAGTTTGTTAGGAACAACCGGGTTGATAAAAGTAAAGAAAGGAGTCCCAGGAGTTGTAGCATCATTGCTGCAATACTAGAACTCACCACAGCTGCTAGAAGATGGGTAGCAAAAATTGCACAATTCTTGGAGGGAACTGGTAGTCAGCTGTTGGAGCTTGGCAGCAAAAACTGCACAATTCCTGAGGGGAAATGACAATCGACTGTCATGAGCTTCTGGCAGGAAAAATTGCGCTAATGCTGGGAGGTTGGCCTATTGATCACTTCTGCGTAGTTTCTGAGCTGAGTGGACTGCTGGGCAGCAGAGGTCTTGCTCATGAAAACTGTGCAGTTTTCCGGGTGAGTAGTCGATCGACTGACTAGAGGGCTGAATGGAAAAATTGCACAATTTTCTGAGGGAGACAGGGACGAGCACCGAGTGTCTGTTTGTCTTGTATGCGCAGTTTTATCATTGAGAGGAGAAGGCAAGGTCTGCAGCCTTTGTGAAATTTTTGAGGTGAGTCAGTCCCAGAGTAGCTACCAAGTCAAACTCTCTGGTTGACCAGCATGAAGGTTGATTGATCTGCTTGTGGGCAGCACAGATTGAAATGGCTTGCTTGGTGCTTCTCATTGTTCTGGGTGACAGTCGATCAAGTCAATGGTGGGGTGATGGTCTGGTTGTCACAGAGGAATCTAGGCTTAAGAACTTCAACAAAGTGACTAAGTGTGTGAATGAGTGAAAGATTCATACGTGATCTTGTGAACACACACTTACATGACTAGATGACAGGACAACTCAAACCATCCAGACACACATGCTCAACATGAATGACCGACGGTGTGAGCGAAAAGCATGACACTTGTGATTGATCATTGGTTGACCATGACAACGCTTGCGTGGCAGTGTATGTGACTCTGTGTGTGAGTGCGACAGATGTTTACATAGCAAACACAACATGTACACATGAAGCAAAGAACTTGAGTATGACTAGAACACACTCGCAAGCATGGCAGTGACATCAACATGCAAAAGCTTGGCTGGAATGATAAAGCAAGGTTGATTCAAATACTCACACAAGCTCACGGAGTGAACCCAAGTACGTGCAATCATCAGGTAAAACTCTCAAGCTCCAAAATTGGATGCAAGCCAAAATTTTGGAGGGTGGTTGTAGCCGCTACAACACTTAGCGACACACTGGTAGAACTCCAGCCTCTATGTTTTGGTTCATTGATGGCACAGGGCCTTGGGCTTTCAGGGAGTATTGAATCATTGTGTGGGTTACTTCAGCTTCCCCACTTACACCATGGACATACATGGTTCACATTTTTCCAACTCAGCCAAACACAATCAAAAGTTTGATCACAGTGTTTCGAAATCGAGAAGGGTAGTTTAGCTCGCGAGTTGAAGATTTTCAGAGTGTTACACAGTAATTTGTCACCGTCCCTGTTACCCCTTCTCCCGCACCTTGAAGGACTTGTTCCGAGACCTGTGAGAAGTGACATAACCTGAAAACACTTGTATTGTATCCCCTTGAGTATGTACTTCATATGCCCTGAAGACACCTTCTGCAAAATACCCATAAAAATAGCCCTTTTTCCATTGACGTTGTTCCACAGTGTATCACTCATGCCAATGGGGGAAATCCTGCAAAGAGGGCGCACCAGTTGGTGCTCTGTCTCATAGTTGCACTCGCGCCAGCCCAGTTGGGTAAAGTTTTTAACAAACCAACTTGCGAAGGTTCTTCCTAACCTATTCATGAACTGATTCCAGTTTGAGTTAGTTCAGTTGGGCTTCGAATCTCCATAGAAGGGAAGTAGTTCTCCACCTCTCATGGAAAATTCTTAATGATAAGGCCAATCCCATGAATCTTTTGGATTATCCTAACTCCTTCTCCTTTCTCTATATAAGCTTGTCCTTTTGCCTTTGACAAGCTAGTTAGTAATTCTACTCTCCAAGCTCCAAATTATAAGTCCCAAAGTCTGAGAATTGCTAAACTCATGCTACAAGAGGCCTTCTTCATCCCCATAAGGCTAAATCTTAAATGAGGAGATTCTTGTCCAAGTAACCAAGGAGAAAGAGGCTTGTTCCCCATTCCCAACAAGCTTTGCAAGGCATGTGTTGCTGATCACCCAGCCAAAGGAGGATTTGACGTCAGAACTATGGTTGTATTCTTCTTTGTTTATCAATAATAATAGACGACTATCATTATGGTTCCACTCTTATTGTCTTTATAATTATGTTTGAGTTATATCCTTTCTGACTGATATATAGTTGCATCTCTTGGATTTTATGCTTGTATTTGTGTTGTTCTTTGCATGTGCAGGTGTCTGTTCACGAGGATCGTGGGGATTGTGACCAGTCGGAGCGAAAGAACGGGAGCGACGACTCTTCTAAGAGTACTAGCATTGGATTCGAGGTAGGCCCTCATCATCGGTCTTTAATTTGCAATTAGGAACCTGCGTGTTAGCATTGTTTGATTATTGCTAGACCCCATTAAGGCTAGTGGGATCGCCTTTGTCTGCGGAGGGGATTTACCTCCACAACAATTTGGCGACTCCACTGGGGAGTTGGCTTTTTGCCTTGTTGTTTGTTTTGTCTTGTTGTTTGATTTGTAAACTTTAGACGGAGCCTGAAGTACGGCCAGATAGCCTTCGAAACGCTATTGCTCCGCATTAGCAAAGTACATCAACGCCACTTCAGTCCATCTCCGGTTTGGTTTATGAACTGAACGGCTTGGAACTTGCCTTGTTTCTTGGTTTCTCCTGCTTGATTAGCTTTCTGGGTTGAGTCCTTGTGTTGCTTCTCACCTCTTAGTGTACCTAAGTACTGTTGATTTGGCCTTAGCTCTTTTGTTTTTATTTTTCCATAGCAAACTTGGCTGGCGCTTTTTTATAGCATTACAGTCATGCCAGTTGACGCAAGTTGCACATTTACAACCCGCGCCAATCCCTGAAAGGCGCTAGTTGCAGCCTGACAGTCGTGCCAGGCCTGAGAACTTTTGAAGTTTGCTTGGTCGTGAGCCTTCTGAGCTTGGTTTTTGTTCTAGGTACATTCTTTAGACTACTTGAGTGTGTTGGAGTGTGATTTGACTGGCTTTGATCGTTTCCCTTTGGGTGTTTGCTTTTTTCTATCGATTTCACATTTCTAGCCCTAGGGCATCTAGTGGCTTTGTGTGTCGAGCCTTCCTCATGTGTTTTGATCTTCTAGTGGTCCAGTCGATTCTTTGATTTCCCCCTTGCACTTTTTTGGTGGTTGTAGATCGTTTTGTTGCGTTATTTGGGTGACTTGCTTTGTCTTCACTTGAATTCCTCTCCGTCTCACTTTGAGCCTAGATCACACGGCTCATTGGTGTCTTTGGGATCTTTCTTGTTCTTTGGAAATTTGATTTGTGATTTAAGGAATTGAATGTGCTTGTATTGAATAGAATTTGTTTGTTTTCATTTCTCAAAGTTGTTTAGTGCATTTTGCCATCATCAAAAAGAAAAATCTATTTTGCTTTGAACTAGTTAATGAGAATTAGAACTTTTGATTTCGGTTAGTGATTAGTGATCTTAAAGAAAAGTTTGTTAATTTGCATTAGCTGCATTAGGGAAGTTCTTTGTTGTTTTTTGATCATTTTGTTTGCGTGAAAGCTCTTGAACTCTCTCGTAATTAGCATTCATCGAATGAAATGACATACTTTGGCATATAGATTGCATTTAGGGAATTTTAAGAGATTACATACAGTAAGACATGAAAACTAAAACCTAACACAAGATCAACTTTAAAATAAACCGAATGAATCTAACAATGCATTGGAACATAACAATCACATTCTAGAGTTCTAGGCTAGAGACATGCTCCGGCGTCGTTAAACCTAGTCACTTTTGTTTCCACTCAAGGTTGGGTGATTCCTCCTTTTGTGACTCAATTGTGGTCTAGTACGGAATTGTGCTCCCATGTACCGTCGAGTATATGGGGAGACCCCACTAGGTTATCATCCTTTATCCATAGGAAGCTGTGTATGCCGCCTTACGACCCGTAACGCACTGAACACAGCATTCGGGAAGATTGACTGTCGTACGAAAAGTCCTTGGTTTTAATACGATTGCCAAGGTGTATATGCAGTTTTATGGATGGTCTGGTAAACCTTTTGCCTAGTTCTCAAGAGTAGTCACTTTTTGATCCTTTTCGGACTTCCTAAAAGAAAAGGCTCACCTGAGCACTTGTCACTTCAGGCTCATTAAACATTCGAAGGCAACTAGAGTCATCTTTTTGTCCTTTTCTCGACTCTTTAAAGATGAAAAGGTCATGTTATGTCCTTGTGTCTTAAAATTTATTCGCCCGCGATCACAAGCCCTGTTAGATTCTGTTTGTTGACCGTTTGATTGTGTGTCGTGACTTTTTTTTAGCCTCGTGTGTGATTTTCAATTTTGATGGCAACTTTTCCAGAGTACACCAACCCAGGAATACCCTCCGATGGGAATCCTGGTCATTTTCCTCCTTTTGGGAATGTTGGTGCTCCTTACATGGCAACGTTGTCCCTTCCTGAGTTAACTGTTGGGTTGCTCGTTTGGTTTTTCTCAACCTCCATGGTCCCTAGTGTCTCAATTACTGGTCAATCAGTGCCTCCACCCGAACAACATCAGGTTGACTCCAAGGTGGACCTCTCCCCTTCTTCGACTGTTTCTATGTCTTCATCTTCTACTTCACTTGGTGAAAGTCTGGATTCAAGTAACTAGGTGGATAAGAAGAAGAAGAAGAAGATGATGAAGAAGAAGAAGTCTCATAAGCGAGAAGTTACAAGTGCAGCTACTGCTCCGAGAACAGCTCAGGTCGGAACTCCTTCTGCTCCTCCGCGGAAGGTTAAGTTTCCTTGTAAATTGTGCAAGGGAGACCATCTTCTCCGGGATTGTCCTAGCCTTCCTAAGGTCTTCGAAGTATGGTCTCACGATCCAGCCTGTCCTTCATCGTCCTTGAAGCTCATGGCAATGCTACCCTACCAACTCGCAATGGTAAGAAGAACGGGAAGATTTGATTCCCCTGTAGGCTATGTGAAGGCAATCATCTCCTTCACCTTTGTCCACTCATGGATAAAGCTTCCGCTATTTTGGAAAGTCTTACAGCTTCTTCACCCCAGCTCCCCATTGGTTATCAGAGGCTCCCTTCAGATCCTCCCCCTGTCGACAAAGAGATTGATTTCGATCCTTCTCTTGTCCGTCCTCCTCTTTCCGAACCTGGCTGTGCTAAGCCTGTTCTAGACCAACCATTGGTCAGAAAGAGCGTCGACTCGGGTTCACCACCTGTCGATCACTCTGTTTCAGAGGAGCATCATGCTCATGTCCTTCTCGTCTCGTCATATTCTCCTGAGTCTGAAAATGACTCTCCTATCCCAGCTGATCCCGAGAGTCCTTCGGAGCAGAGGGGCAATCATAGGATTCCCCCACCAAGTAGTTCAATCGTTTCCTTCGACTGGAGTCATTTGACTGCCTTCCGCCTTCCATCCCATGTGCCTTTCCAGATTACAGTACATGCCTATGATAAGGCAGTACCTGGCACTGTCTTGGATGAGGGTGCATCTATCAGTCTTATGCCTTCCACTACTTGGCAAGCTTTGGGCTCCCCACAGCTTGTGTCGGTTGCACAGAATCTATTGGCATTTGATGGAGGAACCAGTCAACCATTAGGGATCCTTCCAAAGTTCCCTATTACTTTGGGAGGCAAAACTATCTATATAGACATACTGGTTACCCAAGGTGTTTTATATTTCAGTCTTCTCCTTGGTCGTGACTATGTTTATGCCATGGGGGCCCTTATCTCTTCACTTTTCCGTGTGGTTTGCTTTCCACACGGTGGAAGAATTGTGACTATCAATCAATTATTGTTTTTTAGTCCCCCGGCGCCTCCTGCGTAGTTGTCATCCCCTCCTGGTTTTTATCTGCCGGTTGTATCTGCCCCACAGTAGGTCAACTATGTGGCTACTTATCCCGTGCCTGTATCCAGTGATGTTTTCGTTTTGCATAGTGTCCTGGGGGCATTGGGTCCTGACTTCCAAGACGTTATCCTTCCACCGGGAGTGGCACTCTTGGAAGCAACAGCTTCTTGTTCATTATGATGAAGTTCGTTCGGAGCATAGTTCGCTTTCCTATGTCAAGCTCCTTAAAAAATGAAACTAGGTCCGTTCGGAGGATGGTTCACTTTCCTATGTCAAGCTCCTTAAAAAATGAAACTAGGTTTGGTCGGAGCATAGTTCGCTTTCCTATGTCAAGCTCCTTAAAAAACGAAACTGGGTCTGGTCGAGCATAGTTCCTAATCTTGTGTCAAGCTTGTTAAAAAATGAAACAAGGGTTATGAGGATAGTTCTTTTACTGTGTCAACCTCATTAAAAAATGAAACAACTCCCTTTCCAAATCGAGTCTTTTGATTAAGATATTGTAAAATACAAGTCGAGTATTTCCAAGATCTCGAAAGTGAACCTTCATTCCATCCACTTTGTTGAATGCAATGAAGATTGGGGGGCATGTACCTCATTTTGCGTTATTATGCTGGGGGCATGTGAACTTATAACAAGCATAGTTTTTCGTTTCAAGCTTGTGTAAACATGAAACCGAATCCAAGCAGAGTTTTCCATGGTTCAAGCTTGTGTAAAAATGAACCCATACCCGATGTACATCTCGTGATTGCCATTTTTATCCGCTAAATTTTGTTAGATGAGCCTTGGTTGTTTCATCCCATCGCCACCATCTCTTTGGCCGATCATATGCTTTCACTTGCTTGTTTTCCCTTCTTGAGGAACCACAATGATGAGTGGTTTTCTTAGCCAGCCTCTTCACCATTACATGTTTTGAGCAGTTCCACCATTGTCGGAACTAGTTGCTACCCTTTATACCACTTGTTCCTCTAGGACGAGTCACCTTTAAGCTCTTTTCTGACTCGTAAAATATGAAAAGATTGTCGAGTATTTTTTCCCTTTTTGACTCGTTAAAGAGAATAAAAATGGAGGTCTACTTTCAGCTCTTTTTTGACCGTTTAAAGATGAAAAGATCGCCGAGTTGTTCCTCTCGACTCGTTAAATGTAAATGAGAGGCGGTCGTCTTTAAACCCTTTTTCCAACCGTGTAAACAACGAAGAGATTGTCGGACCCTTGTCGTTTCAGGTTCGTTAACGGTTACGAAGCGACGTGGTTTCGATCGCTTTTTTACTTTTTCAGATCGAAATCACTACTTATAAAAAGTACTCTTCAGTTGTAATGATCGGGCGGTTCTTTCGAGCATTGTTTTATACTTTTTCGGGCTCGAGAGACACAACTTTACGAAAAAGGACACCCCTGGAGTTTCCGTTTCCGTTGTCTTTTCAAACTCTCTAAACATGAAAAGACGATGAGTTCTTCCTTTGTCAGACTCGTTAAAGCTTAATGACATCGGATTCCGTCTAAAATGACGCCTTTCAAGCATATGCTATCCCCGTCAAGCTTGTCATCAAAAAATAACCGGGGTACTCGCCAGAAATGGTGGGGAAAAAGGAACCACAATTATCGTCGTGTCGGCAGTATGTTGCTCTTGAACATGGGACTTGTCTGCATTCGTGTCTGGGTGGGGACATCTCATCTTGTTTTTACACTTGCCTCCGTGGGTTTGGGTTATCCTGTTTGACCTCTCATCTGCTTATTGCCTTCTCACCATGACCCCTGATTATTTGATGTCAAATACTGCCAAGTCCATTGTCGTGCCGCCAATATGTTCAAGAGAAGTTGACCTATGTAGAATACTCAACCTCCCTCTGATACCTCACACAAAATATCTTATCCTTCTCTGTCTCGTGTCGATGATGTGGGAAACACTATGGCCCACCTTCGATTAAGGTCACTTCTTGTCGACTTCAACTCATTATCTAGGAAGTTGACTTAGAGACTCCCTTCAAGTTCCTTGGAGCCTGCATGCCTCAATGGCAAGTTCTTCGTGTTCGACGCGAGGTTTTCATCATTGGCCTCTGATCGAATGACTCTACGGGTGTTCGACGCCGACTCACTGATTCGCACGCCGTAGATTGTACCTATAGTACCTTGAGGACCATTGTCATTATTGGTGGTACCTCTCGCGTCTGTTAACAGTTTTCATCATTGACTGGTAATCAGACGATGTTCTTGCATGTTCGACTTCGACTCCCGTATTCGCATGCTTGAACTTGTACTTTGTTCGGGTCGAGATGGAGCGCAAGACCCTGGATTTTGTCTGTTGAGATCCAGGTTGGGATTTTGTGGATTATTATCATTACATGACTCATTCACTGGATGGTTGCAACCATGTCTGAGTCTGTTTATCGGTCCTTACTGGATGGCTACGTCCATACCTTGGATCCAGATTTTTATGTACTCTGCTATGGATGGTTGTGCCCACACCACATACATCATGTACTTGAGATATCAGTTGTATTTCTTCATGCAGGTTCTCCGGCGGCAGTGTTTTCAGTTGGCCATGTTCTTGTAAAGCATTTCACCCCTCTCTCTCGGGCCTCATGCTTTAGGGGGCATCTGTTACACAATAATTTGTCACCGTCCCTGTTACCCCTTCTCCCGCACCTTGGAGGACTTGTTCCGGGACCTGTGAGAAGTGACATAACCTGAAAACACTTGTATTGTATCCCCTTGAGTATGTGCTTCATATGCCCTGAAGACACCTTCTGCAAAATACCCATAAAAATAGCCCTTTTTCCATTGGCGTTGTTCCACAGTGTATCACTCGCGCCAATGGGGGAAATCCTACAAAGAGGGCGCGCCAGCTGGCGCAAGGTCTTAGAGTCGCACTCGCGCCAGCCCAGTTGGATAAAGTTTTTAACAAACCAACTTGCGAAGGTTCTTCCTAACCTATTCATGAACTGATTCCAGTTTGAGTTAGTTCAGTTGAGCTTCAAATCTCCATAGAAGGGAAGTAGTTCTCCACCTCTCATGGAAACTTCTTAATGATAAGGCCAATCCCATGAATCTTGTGGATTATCCTAACTCCTTCTCCTTTCTCTATATTAGCTTGTCCTTTTGCCTTTGACAAGCTAGTTAGTAATTCTACTCTCCAAGCTCCAACTTCTAAGTCCCAAAGTCTGAGAATTGCTAAACTCATGCTACAAGAGGCCTTCTTCATCCCCATAAGGCTAAATCTTAAATGAGGAGATTCTTGTCCAAGTAACCAAGGAGAGAGAGGCTTGTTCCCCATTCCCAGCAAGCTTTGCAAGGCATGTGTTGTTGATCACCCAGCTAAAGGAGGATTTGACGTCAGAACTATGGTTGTATTCCTCCTTGTTTATCAATAATAATAGATGACTATCATTATGGTTCCACTCTTATTGTCTTTATAATGATGTTTGAGTTATATCCTTTCTAACTGAATATAGTTGCATCTCTTGGATTTTATGCTTCTATTTGTGTCGTTCTTTGCATGTGCAAGTGTCCGTTCACGAGGATCGTGGGGATTGTGACCAGTCGGAGCGAAAGAACGGGAGCGACGACTCTTCTACAAGTACTAGCATTGGATTCGAGGTAGGCCCTCATCATCGGTCTTTAATTTTCAATTAGGAACCTGCGTGTTAGCGTTGTTTGATTGTTGCTAGACCCCATTTAGGCTAGTGGGATCGCCTCTGTCCGCAGAGGGGATTTGCCTCTACAACACAGAGTATAAGTTTTCATCTTTGGTATTGCTCCACTGCCAGCAGGCCTCGACAGTACCTCAGCGGAGTCATGCAGGAACACACACATTTATCCATTGCCAATGAGCCTAGTCAGTACCCCGGTGGAGTTGCATGCTTCACCTCTCTGCAGAGGAAGCCTTTCTCTTCTTTCGCCTTTGTATTATTTCAAGAGGATTGTGCATAGGCACTTATTTATTTTTGGGTTGGAAGAGGGTTCCGACTTAGTGAGAGTAGAAGAGGTTGTTCCTTCAGAGAAGCATATAGGACCTCTGACATAGGTTTGCTCATTTAGATTTTCCCCTTCTCTGTTTCTACTAGTTGGATGAGCTTGAACACACAGAGCAGAAAACTGAGTACAGGCATGGGGCTTCCTAGTGTGGGCACAGGTTCATGGTTGGACCAAATCTTTCCTTGCAGACGACTCATATTTCTGTCAAGACTTCATTGCAGACGATACGTGTGTGGGCCAAGCTTCCCCTAAATTGTGTATGGACCAATCCATAGGGACTGGAACTTCGTATGTTTGCCTTTTTCTTCACGGGACTTATCCCATTTCAGTACCAAGTCACCAACATTGAAGTTAGCTTTCCCTATAGACTTCTTATCGAACCATCTCTTGATACGGTTCTAGTGGAGTGTGAATTTTTCTTTTGCTTTCATCCTTTCTTCCTGAAGCTTATGGAGAGCATTCATCCTACGTTGAACTAGCGGGCAAGGCTTGCCTTGGGATTCTTGGGAAAGCTGAAGTGCAGGCAAGTAGGTATTGGAAGGGAGCATGGCTTCTTTACCATAAGCCAGGAAGTATGGTGAGGTATTCAGAGAGGGTTTGGGTGTTACATGATCATCCCATAATGCATTCGTCGGGGTGGTATGCCAGTTGCGCTGCTCAGAGAAAACAATCTTTTTGATTATGCGAATGAGGTTTTTATTTGTAGATTCTGTTAGACCGTTTCCTTGCATGTAATAGTTAGATGAGTGTTTCAGCACAATACCATTCTGTAATGAAAAATCATAAAGTTTCAAAGACAAAAGGTACATTGCATTATAAAAAGCAAGTGATATCAAAACGTTGAAGCAGGAGATGATGTTCTACTAGACGAAGTTGATGACCTCCTTGTCATTCACTTGTTTGAGTGGAACTGCTTTTGTCCACCGCGTGAAGTAACCAGTTGCTGTTAGAATGTAGCTGTGCTGCTTTGAGGAATGTGGGAAGATTTCCCCAATGATGTCCCGGCCCCACTATTGCAATGGTTTGGTCACTGCAACAGGGTGCAGTGGGGCTACTGTTCTTCATGTCTTGTCGACACATCCCTGACAGACAGGGAACTTGCAGGCATAATCATGTGCATCCTTGAATAATGTGGGCCAGTAGAAACCGGCGCGCATAACTTTGTGTGCAGTGGTGTTTCCCACAAAGTGACCCCTGACGAGTCTTTCATGCATATCTTATAGTACCTTCTCTAGTACATGTGCCTCCAGGCACCTGAGCAAAACTTCGTTACTGTGCTTCTTGTAAAACACTTTGTGCACTGATTGATATGCTAAGGCTTTGAGGCGCAATGCCCTCTTCTGTCTGACAGAAAAGTGAGAGGGTATGGTGTCATCCTCAAGGTACTAGTGCACATCTGCATACCAAGAGGTTCTGTCTTCAGTGGGTGTTGCTTGCCTTATGTCATACATCTCAGTTTCCTTCTCCCAGTCGGCGAGCTCTTCTTCACTCTCCGGTGCGTGTACTGCTTCAGCTACAAGTTTACATAGCCCATGTCTTTTGATCATGTGAACTGGCTTGATTTCAAGATCATACTCTTGCAAGCCTATCATCCAATTCACATGTCATTCACCCAATTCTTGTTGTACGAGCAATGGGTGAACTGTTGGGTGAGGGACGAAGACTATGCAATGGTTCTTCAGCAAGTAGGGCCTAAAGTGTTTCACCACCTTGTAAACTACATATTCTTGCTTGTCAACGACGACATAGTTGAGTTCTGGTCCTTGCATTCTTGCACTCATGAAGGAGATTGGGCGTTCATCGTTCATCTCTTCCTTCTAAGTGAGTACTACAGCTAGAGAATTATAGGAGGGGAAGGTGTATAGCAGGAAATATGTCATGAAGTTTGGGTTGTAGAGTGTAGACGCTTCTACAATAGCTTTCTTGATTTGGGTGAATGCATACTTTTCCCTCTTGCCCCACCTATAGACTGCAACTTTCTTGATCATGTCCTGCATGGGCTTGACTATCTGCACATAATTTGAGATGAACTTTCGGAGAAAGTTTATTTTGCCCAAGGACTGCATAACATTCTTTTTAGTTGGGTGAGGGATCTGTGTAATAGTCTAAACTCAGTCCGGATTCACCTTGATCTTGATTTTGGCAACAATGTGTCTGAGAAGGTTCCCCTCAGACACTGTGAATACGCTCTTTTTGAGATTCAAGGAAATCTCGTATCTTCGGCATCGCTCAAAATTTTTCTTCAGATGGCGTATGTTGTCCTCTCATCTTCTTGAGAACACAATCATGTCATTGAGGTATACCACTACACTCTGTCCGATGAGTCTGCAAAAGACGATGTCCATGGCACGCTAAAAAAGTTGCCCCTTCATTTACAAGCCCAAACGACATTCGTCTATAAGCAAACGTACCCTACTTGGTACGGAAGGTAGTCTCAAGTCTGTTAGGTTCTGCTACCAGAACCTGATTCTATCCCTAAAAATCGTCGAGAAGAGAAAACATTTGTGCCCCACATATTGTTTTCATAATGTGGTCCATAGATGGTGTTAGTGCTTGGAATTCACCTAGGCTGAGATAGACAAACTCTCAAGGCTACATCAAACCATTTCACCTCGTAGCTAGCCCTACGAGGTATGAGAAGGCTCTCTCGGGTCAGATTTCGGTAGATCTTTCAATATGATAAGCTGACCAATTAGGATCAAAGATATTAGGCTATTAAATTGATAAGGGGGGTTGATTTAAAGATTTTTGGGTTTTTGGTGGCAATTGGAGGGAGTGCAATTCAGGGTGCGGGGATTGAGCACAGTTTTTGCAGGGGGATCTTTGGGGCAAGGTAGGAGTGAGCGCTGATGCCTTAATCTGAGATGGATGATCAAGGATGATAGAGAAGGAGATAAAGAGGGCAAACAACCATTTGAATCCTCTCTAGATAGCAGAAAACATAAATTTTGAACAAACTAAAAAGCTGAGCATGTCAAAGCATGTATTCAAACTTTACCACTTCATCTGTCCAAATAGAAGCAAAAGAGAGATGTAGAATACATAAACAAACTTACAATAACATGTAGAGAACACACCATCAACACTACAATCCACAAGAATCCACAAGGATGTCTACAAAACCCTGGCCTTCTTCCTCTTGAAATTGCAAAGATAGATGTACAATATACAATGAAACTTTCTCCCACAAGAGTCCAACCTTCCAACCTCTCAAAATGACTAAGAAAACACATAATATAGGCAAGCTAACCTTTTCCCTTGCCTCTAGGGGTCGAGCTCATCCTTCTAGGAGCAGTTTGAACTAATTCCAAACTAAGCATTAGATAATAGGCAGCTCAACAACTTGCCTCTAAAAGTTAGCTAACTAATTCATGCATTAATTATTCACTTTTTACACCAAGGAAGCTTCTAGAAGAGTAAAGAGAGGTAAAATCTATCAAAATTCCATGAAAATATTACATTTATCCATCATCTACAAGTAAAAATGATCAACCATAGTCAAAACAGTGTTTTTTGACCAAAAACAGTCAATTTTGGCAAAGTTAGCTCTCACATCCGCGCCCCTAGCTCTCACATCCGCGCACCTTTGCAGCAACTTTTGAGTGGGTTCCACTGGTCCAAATCAGGTACAAGATGGCTCATTGGAAATCTTGGTCTGTCTACTTTCCATCCCAAGTGGAATTTCTGAATTTGGAGTTGTTTTGCCCCCTAAAAAACCATTTCTCCCAACGTCACTTTCTGCAACTGAAAAAGTGGGCAGAAAGTCATTTTTTTGATGTATTTTGAGCTTTTGGAGGCTCAAATCTCAAAATCCAGCTTCTCCCAAGTATTGGTAATTTTTCTCTTTGCATGCCCTTTCCAAAAA
>APFE030829991.1:24993-63023 GCA_000404065.3 Pinus taeda | reverse complement strand
CCTACTTCCATTCGGCCGACGTCTTATTCCATTTCGGGTGGCGTGTTGTTTGTCGTTCAGGGTGGGTCGGCCTATTTCATATGGCCACCCACGCCCACGATGTAACTCGTCCGCCCTTGTCCTCCGTGCTCTCGATCTATGCGTGGTCCATGTCGCTTTGGCGGATTGTGCCGTTTGGTCTCGCCCGTGTTGCCTTGCCCGCTGTTCGGTACTCCTGCCCACGTCGCGCGCCTGCCGTTCGGGTCCGCCCATCGCACGTCCCCCTTTGCTGTTCGGTCCATGCTCATCGTTTGTCGGGTTGCCTGTTTGTTCGGGCGGGCACCTCTCGTGTTGCCCAGCCTACACCGTTGTTCCGCCCGGGTGGGCAGTCGTTCGGACTGTCGCCCCTCTTACCGCCGGTCGTCGTGTAGCTCTCGCCCTGCCTATGTCGTTCGTTCAACACCCGGTGCGGGTGGATACATGTTCGTGTCACCCACCGCCCGATTCTCCGTGTCGAACTTACATATGTTCGGGCGTTCCGCCTCTGCTGTTCGCCCATGCTGTCCGATGCCTTCCTGCGTTACACCGGTTAAGTGTATTTTTGTGTCGGGTCGCCCAATTGGTGGCGGTTCCGCCCGTCGTTGTTCAGGACGCCCACTGTCGTGTGGCGCGCCCAGTTCCCAGGGCGTTACATCCTCCCCCACCTTATTCCGTTGTCGACCTCGACAACTTCCACACCATCATGCCCTCTTCGTCCTTCCATATCGAGTCGCCCTCCCGTTTCGTAATCCAGTGCACGATTCGGGAGTGTGCATCCCATACTACACCAAGTCGGAACATCGACCCGGCTCCTCAATACTTCCGTCCTCCAAGTCATCATGGATTTCCCTGCGCAAGTGTTAAGCAACACTTATGGTTTCGGTCCCTGGCTCAATCCTGTGTGGGAACCCCACAATTCTGTTGCCTGTCGGACCAACCTGCTCAATCTCCTTTTCGGGCTCACGGCCTTGAGCAACCAACGGTGAGCCCATCTCCTCGCTTCGCTTATGTGAGTTTCAAAGGAGGTGAGCCGCACGGCCCTCCTTTATCCCACAATTCGACCCACCGGTCTAATTCTCCCCAATTTATCAGTCTTCGATGTGCCTCCCAATATCCCCCTCGGACTATTGGTCTCTTGCGCACACCCTCCTCTTTACACTTACTTTTCATCAGTCGGAGGTGCTTTCTCCGAGCCTTCCGCCGTATGTTCGGTTTCCACCTCTTGCCACGGTCCTTTGCTCGTTTCGGCTGAAAATTGCAGGTAACCTCTTTCTGCCCTGCAATTCTTACCCAGCATCCTATCATAGTTGCCCATAGCACCATCATCCATAGTTTTGTCATACGGTCGTAAACAACTTCACCGAGTTTCGCAACCATCGCCCATCCTCGATCCACCAATCCGCATCCTGTTAGGATTACCCACAACACGATCATCCATAACCAAGACAAAACGAGTTTGCCTTTCGCCATATGTGATCTTCCTGCCATACGTTCATATGATACCTCCGTATCATCTTCATGAAGTCCCTCCTCCTGGGCATCTTCCACTACAAATGTGTACCCTCTGCCCGAGCGTTCCTCCCCTTGACCGATTTCAAGTTCATCCTCGGCCGTTGGTACATAGATAACTTCTTTCGTTACCAAGGCTTCTTCCTCTTCGGTTGGACATTCTGCAACTGCCTCTTGCTCCTTCGTCCAACTTGTGTGAAGAAGCTCCTCAACTTCCCTCCTTACGGCTGCAAGTTCTTCATAATCTGTCATGTCTTGCATTTTTGTGTGGGCATCATCGCCCATCCATGTCAAGTCATCCAATTCTTGTCCAACTTGTGTGCCTTCAATCTTTGGTTCCACCGAACCTCCATAGTCATGAGCGTCCTCTATGTGAGCGACCTCATCGTGTCGTGTCGACAAGCCCAACGACCCTGGGTCTTCTTCAAACTTTGCCTCCGTTGGTTCGACACAAGATTCTCCTATGTAAGAACCCGTCTGTATTGCTACATCGTACGTCTCTGTCTCGACTTGAGTGATTTCAAGTTCGGCCACCTTCGTTGTTTCTTCGCCGCATGGTTCCTCCAGTTGAATACTTTCACCTGTCCATGTCTTCGGGTCAACCGCTTCCGGCTCTTTTTGAACATCCCCAAATCCGATCTCTGCCACGGTAAAGTCTTTGACTTCTTTGGCCAATACTCCATCTTCAATGAAGCCGTACGCAAGAAGTCCCTCTTGTCCGATTATCACATCGGTGCCTTCGATGTCTGCTACCTCGAAGTCCATTATCCCACGGAGTCCGTCCATTCGTACTTTTACATCTACTAGTTTCGCTTTAAAGTTCCACCAGACGTCTATCAGCCCCATTTCTTTCGCAAATCGCACCGCCATCTGGTTGCCTGGATCGGTCGATTTTATTAATGCTCGAGCACTCCTGTCATAGACTTTCACGATTGCACGGCCTTGATAGTTTTCCATCTTTACCGATCAACCGTTCATCCGGTTCTTAACCAACGCACCTGCCGACCTGCTCGCCTGTCAACTGTGCGCTTTTCAACCTTGTAACCGATTCGTTCACCAGCTCCAACCTAGAGCTCTGATACCATCTGTCACGCCCTTATATCTTTTTTTGCGTTATAAGGGGTGCGGCACTGCCTTATGCTGGGTTCGGGCATATGCAGACTACGCCTCTTTACGACTTCCAACACCAATTTAATCTTCTTAAACCATGTTTTACTTTAATCTACCATAACCGAACTATTCATATAATTAACCAGCATATAATGTGTTTATATCTGTTAACTTATAAATCTTCATTCAGCATTAACAATTCACAATTATAAAACCGTAACCAAGATCACGACACAATTTTAAGGAGGCCCGACCCAAACCCGGGTGGCGCCTCTGAAAATCGATCTTTACTTTAATTCACAGTTTTACAATTACAATTCGAGTGAGCCGTTCGGCCTCACTCTCTAGACAGTCAACTTGCACGACGCTTCGTCGTTTACAACAATCCCGTTCGGGACTTGCCGACCCAATCAACTGTCCGAACGATCTTTCGATCGTTCCACGGATCTGCAGACTACCGAATTACCACAACTGCGTTTCGGGTCTTAGTGCGCTGCTCGCACTTCTTAACGACACCGTCGCCCTGTTTCGTTCAGACCTGCCACCATCCGAGTGCGTTCTGCACTTTTCTTGCTGCGCCCTTCGTTCGCCCTGTTCGTTGTTCGAACAGTCCCGACCACTTCCGCCTCCCACCGGGAGCCTTCCTTCACATCGTCGCAAAGAGCCTGTTGTGCGAAGGTGTAGCCGAAGCCTTAGAACAAATGACTTGATCGTTTGATCCTTGAGCGCTTGCTGCTTGATGCCTTTGTCCAAATGAGCGCCCTCATACTTATAAGGTTCCTCGCTCACTTGGTGGAGTGTCGGTTACTCAAGCCGACCTCCCTTTTGCTTGAACGACGCCCCTACTTCCATTCGGCCGACGTCTTATTCCATTTCGGGTGGCGTGTTGTTTGTCGTTCGGGGTGGGTCGGCCTATTTCATATGGCCACCCACGCTCACGACGTAACCCGTCCGCCCTTGTCCTCCGTGCTCTCGATCTATGCGTGGTCCATGTCGCTTTGGCGGATTGTGCCGTTTGGTCTCGCCCGTGTTGCCTTGCCCGCTGTTCGGTACTCCTGCCCACGTCGCGCGCCTGCCGTTCGGGTCCGCCCATCGCACGTCC
Source organism: Pinus taeda (assembly GCA_000404065.3). Lineage (NCBI taxonomy): Eukaryota > Viridiplantae > Streptophyta > Pinopsida > Pinales > Pinaceae > Pinus > Pinus taeda. Next base: position 59,284 of record APFE030829991.1, on the reverse strand, counting down.
CCCTTTGCTGTTCGGTCCATGCTCATCGTTCGCCGGGTTGCCTGTTCGTTCGGGCGGGCACCTCTCGTGTTGCCCAGCCTACACCGTTGTTCCGCCCGGGTGGGCAGTCGTTCGGACTGTCGCCCCTCTTACCGCCGGTCGTCGTGTAGCTCTCGCCCTGCCTATGTCGTTCGTTCAACACCCGGTGCGGGTGGATACATGTTCGTGTCACCCACCGCCCGATTCTCCGTGTCGAACTTACATATGTTCGGGCGTTCCGCCTCTGCTGTTCGCCCATGCTGTCCGATGCCTTCCTGCGTTACATCGGTTAAGTGTATTTTTGTGTCGGGTCGCCCAACCGGACTGTTTAGTGGCGGGTCCGCCCATCGTTGTTCGGGACGCCCACAGTCGTGTGGCGCGCCCAGTTCCCAGGGCGTTACATAAATGAATGCACACGAGTGGTGTAAAATTTTTTTTGTTGAAAGGTTGAAATGTAATGTAAGGAATTACATTTACAGCAGTAAATGTAAGATTGTTTTTTATTACTAGGATGAATATGTATGAGTGATTTATGTTTTAATGATTAGAAATTTTTTTATGGTGATGCAATACTCTGTTCAGTTATTTTTTTTAAGAGCTTCCCTGTGCAAATTTTTGTGTTTCTGGGATTTTAGCAGAAAAATACCCAACAATATAAACAGACTATTTTTTCTTGATGAACAAACAAATAATAGGAGCTCACTGGCTGAGCTCACTGGCTGACTCACTGAATGGGGGAATGCTGAAACAGGTGATGAGAAAGAAAAGCAATAACAAAGCTAAAAGCATAGATGAATGGGTGATGCCTCTATAAGGGTAAGGTTAATGATCTACAAAGTTATCCCAAGATGAGAAGCATAATGGATAAAATTTTAGAAGTGGTTTACAGGTGGAGAGTTGTAATTGTATGTGATTAATAGATTTCTATTAGCTTTATATATATATATATATATATCAAATCCATTGTAATCATGGAAAAGTATACCATCTCTTTCATATTAAGCAGCACGCTAATTCTGGAAAGCGTGAAGTAGAAGGCCTCTCAACCCATTGGTATTAAATAAAGTGTCACATCATCTTTCTACCTATCTTTGCTGACACGGTGTTGAGGGGTCTTATTCGTTGGTACCTCTCGAAATAGGATAGGATGTGGTGGTCATTGCAATTTGCGCCCACTCTACGGGCACTCATGATGGTTTAGTCACGATAGAATGACTCCTGCATTTCGGCCTATAGTCCACAGACAGATGTTATCCATAATCCTTCGTGCATTTCACAATGCACAGAGAGATATTATCCTTCGGCCCATATTCGACAGACAAATATTATCCATAATCCTACACATACACAGCCATCCCCGTGACCGCGAGGCCTATAAATGGAGGCTGCATTAGACGTTATTATCATTCCATCCAGCATTTCATTTCCCATTGTAGAGGTTATATATATATCATTCGAGATGAGGTACTCATTTAGCTTTGCATTGGCAGTAATGGTAGTAGCCCTGATGGTGGGCACTGCGGTAGGCAAGCCCAAAACAAAATTCGTATCGTCTTTGTGTAACACGACGAAGATCCAAAGCGGAAGTCCTTTTTTTAGTACTCTCGGATCCAAGGCGGAAGGAAAACACAGCCTTCAGCGGTTACGACTACAAAGCGTCGCGAGCAGGCTCACCCAGCGCCTATGGGCGTGGGATTTGCAATCAGGAAATCTCTCAGTCTGATTGCACCGCCTGCCTTAAAAACCTTGGCGGCCGCATCAGAAACAGTTGTGACAACGCCTGCACCGAGTTCAGCTAACTGACTGTTACATGGAATACGAGCAGTACCGCTTTTAGGTATGTCAACGTCTACTCAACTGGGCAATACGCATCTAGTATCTCATATGTATATCCATGTTTATGTTTGTGTCAATAAAGCGTCTCACATGATTCTCTGAGCAAGAGAATCTGATGCAAGAGAATCTAAATCCTTCATATAATATAATAAAGCTATGGTGCAGTTATGTGATTATTATTATTGTTACGAAGAAATTTTGAGAATATATTTTTATATTTTTAAAATATAATAATTTCTTTTAAGAAAAAGGTCAATAAATATTGAAATTTTAGATTAGACCTGATTTTCTCTATCAATATTTCTTATTGTGCTTCAAAAATTATATGCCTAAAGTTTTATGAAAATGAATAATAATATTAATAATTAAATTTTTGCCATGAACCAATAAATAATAAAAATGAATAATAATAATCAAAATTAAATTCTTGCAATGAATTAATCAATCATTTATAGGATTCTATAAATTAGATAATATTAATTTAAGATACGATATGTTTCAAAAAAATTTAAATTAATATTAATTTATTTTAATTTTAATTTTATAATATGTTTTGGATAAAGAAATCAATGTATTTCCTTATATAATAGATTTTAAATTCTAATGTAAAAGGATGATTACTTATATATGTGTTAATTTGTATTGAATGAAAAATTACATATAAGTTTTAGTGTGTTGGATATTTTAATGTGGGTTATTTTAATGTGGGTGATAACTTGATCAATTAAAGTAATTTATTATATATATTAAAAGCTAGTAAAGATAATCAAAGTTATTATTAAAAATCATTTTTTCAAATTTCCACAAAATAACATTTATATCTTTAGAAATTTTATATAACTCTAAACTTAATAAATCCCAAGTAAATAAATCTATGTTATTAATATAATTTAACTTATAGAGAAAAAAATATAATTGATATCGAATATTTTACTTCAATTATTTTTAGAAATATATACATCTTCACATTTTTTATGTGTAGTTATAGAGATGGATGCTTGATTCTTTTTGCTGTCAATGATTTTTAATAGTGTCTAGTTGAATGCTCAATATGTTTTATTTTTATTTTTATTACTAATCATTTTTAATATTATGTATAAAGCAATTATATATTAAGTAGGCAAATAATTAGATATCTATTTTATAAAAAAATATAAAAAATAACGAAATAAAAATTTAAATATTTACTTAATATATATATTATATATATTATTTTTTAAATATAAAGATAAAAAATTCACTTCTATTTATTGTTGGTAAAGTATCACCAATATATGAAATTCATAACCATATAAAATTTATAATTTAAAAAACGATAAAAATAATTTAATTGTATAATTAAAAGGGTAGAAGATAACAATCTTAAGTCTAATCATAATTTAATTTATTTTTATTATGTCTATCAATTGGAAATGTACCATAAAGCCGTGATTTTGATGTGTATGGGTATTTAATTGATATGGATAAATTAGTTTATTGTTTATAACTATTTATATAGTTACATTGATCGTTCTTATTTATTTTGTTCAATAAAGGGATCCTTTCATATATGAGAAAAAGTTACCAAAGGGGGACTAAAATGCAGGGGATTTTTTAAACTAATAAGATTCCTACCAAAAATGATTATGATAACAATAACGACATGGAAGGCTTTGATGCTAAGGGGAAAATGCATGTGACTTTTGCATTACTTTCCTTGAGTTCACTAATTTTTAGCGTTTCCTTGCATTAGTGCCTTGTTGCTATTGCGGACTCACTTTTAGCTTCTTTACTGGAGACCACCTTGAAGTCCATCATTTAAACCCAAGACTGAAGTGTGAGGAACTCAAACCCAACTATTTTCTTCGAAGATAGACCTTATACAAAAGCATAAGCTCTTGAGGTAACATGTCCTTCACATATTTTCCATGCCATTATTGCACAAGGGAATTTAGTCATGGGTGATCTACATCCATATCTTCTGGTAGGTCTTCTACATTAGCTTCTTCTAATGGGGACCTTATCATTTCCTATGATAATAGACTTTTCTGGTGCTCTTTAAGAGACTTTTCCATGCCTTTTAAGGGTGTATGGGATTTACCTTCTATTGATTGCATGTTTGATTGAATATTGAATTACTCTTGGGTCTCCTTAAAAGATTCTATTTCAGATATAGGGATATGGTTAGGATTTGATGTACCCAAGGGACTCAAATTTCTCCTTCATTTGGGGACTTTCCGTGAATTGAATGTCTCTTTTCTCAAACTATTCCTTGGTAATCATGGGACAATCCCTAATAATATTTCCATATTCATGACAATGTTGCATCTAAAGGAGACTTTTTGTAATCTAAAGATTGCTTCCAAACACTATGATGACCATACGTGTATGTGTGGAAAAAAGTTGGAGATATTCATGTAAACATAAATCCATGCATATGAAGTGTACCAATACTATGAAAAGTTTGTCGATGGCATTTTCAATGCCCTCAAGGCTTTCCTCCTCCCAATATTGCTTGGGAAGATAAAATAGATGAACCCACATTAGGGAAGCAAGGAAATCCTCCTTTTATGGATTATAATTCTCATTCAATTATCTCATGAGGAGCTCTGCATTATTGCAAAAATATGGTCCCCATTCAAAATCCTTTGATCTATCTTCCTAGATGAACTAAATATCTATAAAAAAACATGCCCCCTAGCTTGAATTCTATATGACACTAGGTGTTGTATTTATTTTAGATCCACTCAATAAAACCCTTCTTAGAGGGCCATAATAAATTTTCAGATCTAAGCATGATCCTACATATATTAGATATATTATCTAATCTTACTATATTTAACCTTATATTTTGGATCTTACATTTCCTTTCATACAAAGCACCCTAGATTCTTAGGTTGCCACAATGCACCTAATCGAGAGTCTGTTGTGAAGCCCTAAGCCCCTCTTTGTCCAGTTGCTTTATGAAAGGGATGTCATAGGCACGGAAATTCATTAGGAATACCTATCTACTTATACTAATCCTGAACTCCAAAAGGGGGTAGAGCCCCCTCTTACAGAGCAAAGAATAGATGGCTATGCATAAGAAACCCAAAAATTTATATAGAAGAGCCAAAAATATAATTTGTTATATTGATTCATATTATAATAATTAAACTTTAAATTTTATTTTAATTCTTTTAAATATTGAAAATATTCTCATTTAGGTTCCTACATATATATCATCTATAGAGGTGACTTAATGTCTAGTACAAAATATATTTATACTCATAAAACACATAAGATGTTACTCTAGTTAGTGTTAGATTATAAAATAATAAGTAAAAGTAAAGAGTAAAAAAGATAATAAGTATGTTCTATTGAATTTTTTATATTATAAACAATTTACTCAAAAAAATATTCATAACACTCATATTACATTAAAATAATAATAATAATAATAATAGGTTGAGTTTCTTGAAATTTGATCTGCTGGGGTTTTTGATGCGCTAGGGTTTCAAGGTTTTTTGAATCACTGTCATCAAAACTACATTTTCCCTGAATACACAATTTACAGGTAAACCTACCACCATTCTATGGCTGATTGGGCATATACCAGCCACTCCTAGGGTAGGGGAGTCTGCCCCCTCCTTAAAAAATGTTGTAACCGGTGATCATTTCTTGTCTAATGGCCCGTCCTCCAGTGAATAGCAGTAGAAGGGAAAACAACTAGAGTCGCCAACTCTGGGAGCTCAATGATAGTCCATAATGATGGGTTGCTAGCTCCTAATGGTAGCTAAAAATAAGCAAGTAGTGATCCCCAACCAATGACTGGAACAATCTCGATAATTTATGCAAGATCATGCAATTATTTGTAAATTTATAAGCATTTTACCCAAGGAATCTTATAGTATTAGATGGATATAGCTCAATTGGCAACCAAAATATCCAATTGATCTTCCCGTCGGGCCAAAAGGTTTCTTCACAATGATCTTTGAGGATTTGGAATATTGAAAGAGAGTTCTAGATAATAGGCCTTACTTCATCAACAACTCAGGGTTATTTATGAGGAATTAGGAACTCTGATACAACCTGGAGAATGAAAAAATCCTCAAAGCACCTATCTGGGTTTAGATTTACTCTTTTCCAAAGGATTTCTCGGAGATGGACATCCTAGAATGAATTGAAAATTCAATTGGCAATTTTGTGCAAATCGCAGAGATCACCAAACACTGAAGGTTTTCATCCTATGCCATAATATATTTTTACATGAACATCTCACAACCCCTTCTAGAATCACTGGACATTTAGCATCAGGATGAAGTTTGGTGCCAACCACTAGACTACAAACATGTCCCTTTGAGATGTAAAATTTTTCAGGAGGATGGACACTTTTTCCATGATTACCCTCAGGGCAAGAAGAGACAACCATTCCTCAAGATAACCCACCCCAAGGTGGCTTTTAGGAGGTTGCACGTTGATGCCCTTCAACCAACAAAGGTCCTCCCAATAATTCTCCACTGCCCCTCCACTAGCGGCCTCGAATCACCCATCGGGAATATTTTTTTCTTCTAGCGGATACAGGTGAGAAGGATTAACGAAAAGCACCAAAATTTGTGTCTCAACCTCAAGTAGAAATGGAAGTAGAAGAGAGCCAATAAAACCCTATGGGTAAATAACCAAGCAAAAGGAAATCTCTGGAAGATCTTTTGACTAGTAAGGAGATTCAGTGAGTCCTTGGACAACCTCAACAAACCTAGTATTGGCATTATGATACACGTATGATACAGGTGTTGTCCTTGATGGCATCTCACTCAGATGACAGATCATAGTAAAACTAGAATGATCAGAGGGGTATACGCCGGTTCGTTGTGCCAATAATGTGTATACACGCGGGTTTACCATATAAGAAGTCGCGTATATGTACACACACATGATTACAGAAGAAAAGGCGCATACTTGTTGGGAATCTAAGTTTTGGTCTATGGTATTTGGTCCATGATATTTGGTCCGAAGTGTTGACCCTAAGTATTGGGTCCAAGGTATTGGTTCTACATGGTTTTGGACCATGGTATTGAGTAAGGCATAATACTATGTAAGGAGAATATCATTAGGCCAAGAGGGAGTAAGTGCACAAGTGATGAATATTTGATGAAGTGTGAGATCTAGTATGTTGGTTATGGGTTTGTGATGCTTTTCTTGATCTGAACCAAGGGTGCACCTATGCATTTGATGAAGGTTGATGACCGGAATCATGAAGACTAAAATTAATTATCAATATATGGTATGATCATCAATAGATCTGAATACTGACACACATTTTATCCTTTATATCTCATGTTCTAGGTATATCTGAAGTTGAAAATTATAGTGAAGGTATAAGTAATTATTTTCATATCTATACACAGGTTCTCTCTAGTGAAAGGGCATATACACAATGGTTCGACATAGTCAAGTAGTGTATACATTATGAGATTTGATGTTGGTTGTGTTGGTTCTAGTGGTTGTTGCGGAGTTCTGGGCTCTGCTCTGTGTTTTGGTGACTGTGTTTTGATGACAGGGTTTCAGTGATTCAGTTGTTGGCTAATTCAGAGTTAATGATTGTTTTGCAGTTGTGATTGTTTTGTATTTATGGATCTAGTTTGAAAATTTATGAAACATGGTCCCTGGAAGAAAAGAGAAGGTTCTAGCCTTTTGTAGGTCAACACCTACGTACTAGTACATCAGCTAGTACAAGAGCTAAGGTGGTTGTAGGTCCCTTCCAGGAGAAGCTGGAGAACGAGAGAAGGTTTTAGCCTTCTGCAGTTAGAATCCTGCATAATGGTATAAGACTACAGTAGTACATAAATATCGTAAATAGAAGTTTCTTATTAAAGAAGATAGAGACAAATTGCAATAAGTAGTTTTCACCCACATTGGGTTTCCACCTTATATCATGGTGTTCATGTGTTCTTCTTATGTGTGATGATCTGTTTTGTTTTACTGCACCTGTTTACTATTCATATGGTTAATAATGTCTTGATGCACTCATTAAAGATCAACTAACTGAATCATAAGTTAATTGTATACACACTAGTTGCATTAAACACAGCTGTGTATACACGCAGGTATCCTTAACTAAAGTAGCGTATATGAATCTGATCATGGAAATGAAAAGATTATTGATTTGCTAATACTGATTCACCCCCCCTCTCAATATTATTTCCAACACCTAGAGAACAAAGTTAAAATTTATTATCTTAATTCTGATGAGCGGGTTTTGGTATCCTTCTTGTAGAATTGGGACAAGGATGGATCGAAAGATATTCCTCAAGAATAACTAGATCAATTCCACCCGATCTACAAAGAATGGGAACAGTGTCAAGCTCCTCTGGAATCCTCCCCTCACTTGACCTTAGCTTGTCATGATGAGGATGTGTCCTCTAAGCATGCTAAATCCAGTTCGAGGTTTGAGAAGGTAAAGAAGGGAAGAAAACCCATCAGTAAAGTGATCAAATAAGTCAATTTGGTCCTAGTTAACTCAAGACAAACCAATGTTGTTAGGTCTCTATACTACTAGTGTAATCCATTATTGTTATTTGTACACCCACCTTAGTATATTTTTGTGCCCATGTAGTCCCCATATTGTTATTATTGTGACCGAGAGAAACCCACCATTGTTATTATTGTGCCCTTAAATTATTATTTTTATGTCAGCTCTGATTATATTATGACCTTCAGACTCCTATATATAGAAAGCAGTTCTTTCCATTTGTATCATCGAAGAATTTTTCATTTGTATAATGTAAAGGAGGTTTCCCCCTCGAAGAGGGTGAATTCTAAGGCATTGATCTATCTTTTATATCTTTTTGTGAGCTGGTTTCATAACATTTGATATCACAACTTTGGATTGTAGGCTTTTGTTGCTCCAAACAGCTCATCGTGGAATTTGTGCTAAAACTTTTTTTCTACGATGTTTCAGATGCTACAAAAGAAATCATTTGGGTTGAAATTATTTTGAACCTTGGGTCCAACTTTCAGAGCTTTTCATGCTATATTTGCAGATATATGATCTAAGGAAGTTGGTCTTTTTGCAGACTCCCGAATTACATTCCAAACAAGTGACCTGGGGAAAATAGTCATAACTTTTGTTTTGAGCATCAGATTGAAATTGCATAAGAATTTACAGAAAGAGGATGGACTATAGTTTCCTATGTATATTTTTTTGATCCTAAAGTCAAAAAAATGACATGTGGCACTTCATACAAGTTCGGTCTTCTGAAACGATATATAATCAGGTCATCTTGGGAGATTGTGCATAACTCTTTCTTGGAGAATATAAATTCGATCAAACTTGTGGCATTCAAAAGAGGACGCAGAGGGCTACTACAACTCGCAATTTCGAAACTTAAAGATCTGAAAGTGCATAGTTACAGTCATTTCAAGATCGAGCTCCTAAAATCAGGAAAAAGCGAGATGAGGAAGTTTGATGGGAAGGATCTGGTAAATTGGATACTACATATGGAGAAATATTTGATCTACATGGGGTACCACTATTAAAAAAGGTATTTATTGCATCTTCATATTTAAAAAAAGATCAATTTTTATGGTATAAAGGGCTTTGTTCTTGTAAACAACTTGTTACATGGTCAATTTTCATGGAGGAAATTATAGCACATTATGATAATAGAAAGAGAAACACCACAACAATTGGAAGAAAAAGGAGAAAAGGGGCTTTGTTACAAAGTGGAAAGAAAAATTATGCAACAAGGAATTCTGCCCCTCACAATATAAAGATGGAAGTGTTGTTTCTCTTAGCCTTTGACAACCTACAAGGGTTACACCACAACAAATGGAAGAAAAAAGAGAAAAAGAACTTTGTTACAATTGTGATAGCAAATGCACTAAAGGTCATAAGTGTGCTAAGAAGAAATTATTTTACATAGGGTATGAAGAGGAGGAAGAAAAGGATCAAGAAACATCAAGAGGATATATGCGAGGACCCAAATGAATTCAACCAAATCTTGTAAAACATTGCCAAGAAGTACCACTCCTTAAACTTTAAGGATAGAAGGACATATCAAGAAGAAAAAGGTTCAAGAAGTGAAAGATCACATCAAGAAAGAAAAAATTAATCCAACCATATATTGTAATGCATTGTCCAAAATTACCACTCCTCAAACTATCCAAATTGAAGGACATATCAAGAAAAAAAGTTCATGAAGTGAAAGATCACATCGAGCATCAAGAAATGAATCTGACCATATCTTATAAAGCATTGAAAGAAATTACCACTCCACAAACTCTCAAGATAGAAGGACATATCAAGGAGAAAAAGGTTCAAGCAGTGAAAGGTAACATCGAGAATCAACAATAAGTTCTCCAACTTTTAAAGGATAACGCAATTTTGGTGAAAACTCAAATGAAAGAATAGGTAGATCAACATTGTTGTGAAAAAATGTTTTGATGTAGGTGATTGGGTATTTTTACTGCTACATCTCAAGCAAGCTATTTATGAGAAGGAAATGTTGGCAATATTACATGCACTTAAGAAATGGAAACCTTACCAAATGGGAAGACACTTCAAGGTAAAAATGGATCATGATAGTCTTAAAGAGTTTTTAGAATAACTATTGTCTTTAGAAGAACATAGAAAATGGGTCACAAATATGTTGGGTTATGACTATGACATCATCTATAGAAAATGGAAGCAAAATTTTGTTGCAGATGCACTCTCAAGAAAAGGACGAGGATGTGGAGGAATTGTTTTGTGCTATTTCTATTATCCAACCAGATTGGATAAATGAAGCAAGGGATGAATGGAAGAAGGATGAAGAGGTATGGCCACTCATTCAAAAGTTGCAGAAGATCCCAATTCAAACAATATTGCCAGAACTTGAAGAGGAAGGAAAAATCATATTGGAACCTAGAGCATTCATAGAAACAAGAACCCGATAGCTATGAAATCGATCAATTTCAGAGTATCTCATCAAGTGGAAGAACTTACCCACTGAATATTCCACATGGCAGGACAAGAATTCTGTATAGAAGCGCCAAGAACTACTCAAGCATGGAGGAAAACACTTTTTGAAGGAGAGGGGCATGTTAGGTCCCTATACTAGTAGTGTAACTCATTATTGTTATTAGTACAACCCCCTTAGTATATTGTTGTGCCCATGTGGTCCCCATATTTTTATTATTGTGCCCCATAGAAGCCCACTATTGTTATTATTATGCCCTTACATTATTATTGTTATGTTAGCTCTGATTATATTATGACCCCTTAGACTCCTATATATAGAAAGGAAGTCTTGTCATTTCTATCATCGAAGAATTGTTAATTTGCGTAATGTAAAGGAGGTTTCCCCCTTGAAGAGGCTGAATTCTAAGGCATTGATCTATATTTTATATCCTTTTGTGAGCCAGTTTCATAACAAATTTCCTCACAGAGTACTATCGGCAGTCTCGAGCTCCCCCTCAATGAAGGCGGTCTCCTGAAATATAAGGGGCCTCAACTCAAATGGTTTGTTGAGGTACTTGAGAGATAGAATTTAGCAAGAAAACCTTGATATCATAGTTCTGCAAGAAACTAACGTAACACAAGAGAAACTAAAGGAAATCATGAGAAAAACTTGGCCCACTACAGATTCTACGGCATTGGATGCCAAGGCTAGTGAAATATGGTTGGAAATCCTTTGGGTTACAAGATCTATCTCCTTTGGGGCCTGGATTTCTTTCCCTAACACTCTTTTAGGTCAATATGAATTTATAGGCTCCTTAGAGAAGGTGTGGTTAATAGGGGTGTATGGTCTTACTCTCGTAGAGGAAAAGTGAGCTTTACTTAGTAGTTTACGATAGTAAAGGAGATTCTAGGCTTGACTAGATGACTTCTTGTAGGTAATTTCAATTTGATCAAGGATATGGGTGAAAATAACAGAGGAGTGAGATGGTTGGATTCTATCTCTCTCTCCTCTAAAGAAACTATTCAATATCTTAGAGTTGAAGACATTGATTGATATGAAAATCACTCGTGAGTGATCTCAGTTAATTAAATTATGAATGAAGGTATTATAGACTCATGTGCTAGTGTGTGTCTATGTTATTTGAGGCAATGGATCAATCAGATTGCAAAATACATAGACACAGGAAAATGGAAAACAGTAAGGCAAACACAGTAAGCAAAGACAAGAACACAACAAATTGATAAGGAGTTCACCCTGTTCTCTAAGGCTACGTCTCCAGTCCAGCTCTAAGTGGTGGCCTTATTTTATTGTGTCTTTAAAGTAGAGATTTACAATGAGGATCTCAACTTGAGTCTCCTGAAATGGAAGATGCTTAGTAGGGTGCTTCTTGGATTCCTCAAGCCACTAGAGTGCACAAAATCTTTCCTTACCATGTCTTGACCTTTCTTGTCTTTAATGGGATGAGTCTCATGGTGCTCAATTCCTGATAGATATCCTCATAGGGACGTCTTCAACCTCTCAAGCCTGGTTCTTTCTACTCGATGTTTCCTTAGGTCAGCTCGACCCTCTGTTTTCTACTTCTTGCTTCACTGTCTCTTTTTCCTTTTCTGTCACTATTTTTCTTCTTTTGTTCTTCCTTATAGTGCTTTGTGTTCTGTTCTCTGTCTGTTCATGGCTTAAAGCCAATTTATGCTTGACTGTTCGCTTCCTCTTTTTCCCCTTTAGATCACCTACTACTGTTCACTAGGAGTTCCCTGCCTCTACATCATTGCCAATGTCCCACAGGGAAATGGCCACTTGTCCTCTCACGAGCTACGCTAGTTCTTCCTCGATAGTTTGGTTTTTCAGTTATACTGTGGAATGATTCATCTGCCAACTCAGCTGTCAAATCGGACTTCAAACTTTTTTATGTCATGGCTTAAATCCCCTAACAAATCTAGTTTTCCCATTAGGCGCAATCTTCGTTGTTAGATCTGGAGTCCCCAGATCCTACGACGTTCTCTCATTTCCCGCAGTTGACTTGCTCTATTGTTAGCCCGAGATGAGTGGCAGTTTTCTTTGTCATCCACCGGACATACATCATGCAATGAATGGAATCGTTCGTTTTCTACCAAATCTGCTTACCGTCCCAATGTGCCTTCGATATGCTGTTGGTTTTGGAGAGCAGGACTTGCTTTTTACCTTAGCACTTTCCTTACAGTTTCTTGGCTCCCCATGCGACCGAGTGCTCGGGGCTTCTCCTTCTTGAGGGGTTTCTCCCAGCGATGTACGATTAGTGCTAATCGCGCATAAGAAATGGCCTATGTTTCCTTATCCAGGCTTCCTAACTACTAGTTTTGCCTCTTGTGCGGTCTCCATGGGCCTTGGTCGCCATGCTTTGACCGAGGTCCTCGTCGCTCCTTGCTGGCTACAAACTACCACTGTATAGAGGTCTTCTTAATAGCTTTCTATTCATAAATTTGAAGTCTATTTTGATTTGATACAATCATGGCACTTCATAATTTTTCATGGATCCAATTCAGATCACGGCCTTCCCACTGAAAAAGCTTTTGGACCACCAAAAGTTGGTTTTCAAGCATCAACTAAGTGAGGGTACAATTGTCTCACTTGTCCAATCTCTATGCACTTTGCACTGCTCGGCTTTGAACCCTTCAGTGCAATTCTGAGGTACTCAACATCTCCTCTATGTGTTGTCCTCACCTTCCTGTCCAGAACTGTTTCTTCCTACAATTCATTAAGATATTCAGGTAACAGGTCATCAATAGAAGGCAATTGACTCTGCACTTCGGGATCCTCAATTAGTGAAGGTTCAAACAATCTCAAGCAATCTGCATTTACGACTAAGTAGATGTGCATGTACATTGGTAGATCAAGGTGGAAAGCATTCTCACCAATCTTCTCAAGTATCTTGAAGGGTCCATAACTAATAGGCTTTAGCATTTTACCTTCACCTTGCATCTTGTCCTTACTGATATACAGCCAGACTTGGTCACCAACTTGGAAACTATTCTCCATCCAATGCTTGTCATGCCTTGCCTTGTATTTGGCTTGGATCTTCTCTATCTATTCCTGTACTACCTAGTGGATCTCTTGGATTTGTTAAATGAACTTGGTTGCCTGTCCACATCATTGTGTCGCTCAACTATGGTGTCTTTACCAAAGACAAAATCAAAATGATACCTTGGTGTGAAACCAAAACAGGTCTTAAAAGGATATCCCTGCGTAGAAGAATGTTTTTCTCTGTTGTAAGCATGTTGCACATAAAATAAATGTTCATCCCAAAGCTTAGGATGCTTGCTGCAATATCCTCTGAGTAACTAGATCACTGTCTTGTTGACTACTTCCATCTGGCCATCAGTTTGTGGATGAAAGGTATTCTTTTCTTTATTTTTGTGTCCATCAATACCCACAGACTTGACCAAAACTTCCCCACAAATCAGGTGTCTCGATCAGATACAATGGAAGTGGGTAATACAAACTGAACCCATACATGTTCAAAGAATAGTTTTGCAATTTGTTTAGTTGTAATCTGTTTATTACAAGGTATCAAAATACAAATTTTTCTCAACCTATCCACAACAACATATAGATAATCGTGGCCCTTCCTAGATTTAGGAAGTCCTCCAACAAAATCCATGGAAACACTTTCCCAAGGGTTAGAAGGAACCGGTAAGGGAGTGTACAAGCCTAGTTTTCTATTGTTGGGCTTGCTTTTAGCACACATAGTACACCCTCTTATATATCTAGAAACTGTCTCATTCATTTTTGGACAATAACAAAATCTTTGCAGCTGTGCAACTATTTTACTTATCCCAAGGTGACCCGATATTAGAGAAGTGTGTGCTTCTCGAATTATATTTACTCTTTCAGTTTGTGGAATACATAACTTCCCACAATGATATAAGATTCGGCCCTTTACATGATAATCCAATTCTTCTACTCATTTGCCTTGACTTAGAGTTTCATATACATGTTTAAAGTCTACATCTTGAGCATATTGTTCAATGTAACTCTCATGTAACACAAGATTATGCTTAAGTATAGTAGATGCATTTATAATGGGTCTACATAACATGTCTGCAACTTTATTATGTATGCCCTTATTATATATGATGACTAAATGAAACTGTTGTAGACACCCCATCCATCTATAATGTCTTCATTGCTGCAACTTAGTTTGGGAGTGTAGATATTGAAGTGGCTGATGATTAGGATGTATTACCGTCTCTTTGGCCATTAAGTAATGTTTCCACTTTTTCACACTCTGTACTAATGCATACAATTCATTATCATATGTATGATAGTTAACTACTGAAAAATTAAATGTCTCAGAATGATAGCATATGGGTTTATCATGTTTTGTCAACATTGCTCCCATGGCATAGTCACTAGCATCTATTTGTATCTCAAATGGTCTTTGACGATTATGCAATGCCAGTACAGGTGTTGTAGTAATCTTTTCTTTCAAGGTGTCGAAAGATTTCTACTATTTGTCTCCCCACTGAAACACCTTGTTCAATCCTGTTAAAGCATGTAAGGGAGCTACAATTGAGGAAAAGTTAGAAATAAACTTCCTCCAATATTGTGCTACTCCTAAGAATCTTCTAACTTCTGTAGCAGATTTGGGTTTATGCCAGTTTACAATGACTACCACCTTAGAGCGATTTATCTTTAGTTCACCACCCATTACTATATGACCCAAATAATTTAGAGATGTTTTGCCAAATTCACATTTTGAGAGTTTAACATAAAGTTTTTCTCTTTTCAAAACACCTAGTGCTCCTTAACATGAGTTTAGTGTTCTTCCCACATTTTGGTAAATATCAGAATGTCATCTAGATATACAATAACAAAATCATCAAGAAAACGTCTCAATACATCATTCATTAATCTCATGAAAGTAGCAGGAGCATTAGTTAAGCCAAAATGCATAACTAGTCACTCATACAATCCCTGCTTTGTTTTGAAAACAGTCTTCCATGGATCTTGTTCTGCAACTCTGACATGATGGTATCCACTATGCAAGTCTAGATTGGAGAAATAAACAACTTCTTTCAATTGATCTAAAAGATCATCTATGCGAGGAAGTGGATAACGATTTTTTATTGTTATATTATTCAGTGCTCGGTAATCAATGCACATTCTGCACGAACCATCTTTCTTTCTCACCAAAATGATTGTTGACCACATGGTGATGTGCTAGGTCTCATGAACACCTTCTCGAGCAACTCTTGCACCTGCTTCTTGATTTCAGCATTCTCTAAAGTGGACAACCTGTACATTCCAATGTTGGGCAATGGAGCATCTTGCTACAAAATAATATCATCCACTATTTCCTTTTTGGGTGGCAAACCTTTAGGTTTTTGAAATAAGATATCATACTCTGAAACAACCTTTTCTAAATCAACTTGTTGTTTAGCATTACAGCCCTCAAATACATTGGTTTTATCAGGTTTCTTTTCATTGACAACCATCAGTAAGAATTGTTTGCATGAATTTATCATTCATTTCATCTGCTGTGAGTTTATGAGAGTATAATTATTCTTGAGCTTATGAGCTCTTACAAAGTATTAAATTCCATATTTAACAAGTAGATACTTGTTCTCAACTTTACAGAAAATAGCTTTTCTATCATACAAGTAAGGACTTCCTAAAAAAATTCAACATATATCTAAAGGAATTATGTCTAACTCAACCTCATCTACAAATGCTGACGCAAAAGAAAACCTGAGTTTGCATTGTCTAGTAACTTGTAGTTGTGCTTTATCATTAAACCATCCTAATGGGTATGGTTTCTTGCGAGGTGTAGTTACTAATCCCAACTTCTTTAGAATTGCTTCAGGAATCAAATTTACTTGTGAGCCACTATTAAACAAAGTATCAATCTTTTGATGTTTGGAAATAACTCGAATATGGAAAAGCTCATGTCTTTTTCTCTCATTTTCTTCGTCAATATTAGATTGTGAAGAATTACTAGTAGATGCTTCAAAATTCTTACCTCTTATACCTGTGTTTGCAATGGTTATTTCATTTCCTGAGTCTAACCCCTAATATTTATGAATAGTTGTGGTAGTCTTCCTCTTCTTGCCCTCGAACTTCTTAGGTCTTAGCTCTAGATGTAGAATCCAACACTGCTCATCATCATGCCCATCCATTTTACAGTGAGTGCATGAAGCCTTGCTTTTCTGTGCAGTGTTAGCCTTCCTTGATTTCCATTTCTGCTTTCTTTTCTCCTTATTCTTGCTTTCAGTGGGTTGGGATGATCCCCCAACTTCTAGACTTCCATTATTTCCTCTAGTCTCTAGATGAGTAGCTTGTACAGATACCTCATCTATACTAGTGCGATTAAACATGAGGATAGTGTGCCTCATGTAGCTATGTAGACGACCAATGTACTTCAATGGAGTCTTAGGTGAGACTAATGAGATTCCTAGAATCAATGCTCTCTTTCTAAATTCTTGAGTGTACCCTTGCACACTTTTCCCTTTCAACAATCGAAGAGTTCGCCAACTCATCATGGCTTGTTGCATGTAGGCCAATAGATAGAACTTTTTTTTTATTGCAGAAACAAATTCACTCTTGTCATAGATAGTCTTACCATGTATTTTCATGTTAGCGTGGGTCCTTCCTTCCCACCAAACCAAGGTAGTGCCTCCAAGGTGTAGGCTCACCAGCTGAATCTTGCTCTTGTTTGAATCGATATTCTATACTCTGCAATAAACATCAATTTGTCTAATCCAATTGTCTAGCATTTTTGCATTGATCTCTACATCATATATAGGTAGATCAAATTTAACATCTAGTTTGATAAAGAATGCCTTCTTTTTAGGGCTATTAGGAGGTGTGAGAAAGAATTCCTCTTTCCCTTTGCCCTTTGAGTGGTCATGGGAAAGTGACTCATCTTCTCCTTTATCTTGTTCGGAGCCTAATGAATCTTCATTCTTATGTTTTCTAAAGTCCCTATACATTTATTCTACCATGGACTTTATGGCTAGGAAACTATCTATGAATTGAGGGTCTGGCCTAATAGAACCTTCCTCTGACATTGTCTTCCAAGGATAGACTCTCCCGATTTCAGGATTAGTTTCGACCAACTGTCCTTCTCCTAATTTGAGCTTTGATCTAGTGAGCATTCAACAGCTAAACCAGCACAAGCTTGTCTAACCTTAACAGCCTAAAGCTCTGATACCACTTGATCTAAAAATCACTCGTGAGTAATCTCAGTTAATTAAATAATGAATGAATGTATTACAGACTCATGTGTTGGTGTGTTTCTATGTTATTTTAGGCAACAGATCGATTAGATTGCAAAATACACAGACACTGGAAAATGGAAAACAATAAGGGAAACACACTAAGCAAAGACAAGAACACAATGCGTTAATAAGGAGTTCACCCTATTCTCTAGGGCTACATCTCTGATATAGATCTCAGTGGTAGCCTTCTTTTATTGTGTGTTTAAAGCAGAGATTTACAATGAGGAGCTCAACTTGAGTCTCCTAAAACAAAATATGCTTAGTAGGGTGGTTCCTGAATTCCCCAAGCCACCAGAGTGCACAAACTCTTTCCTTACCAAGTCTTGACCTCTTTGGTCTTTAATGGGATGAGTCCAATGGTGCTCAATTCCTGACAAATATCCTCAAAGGGATGGCTTGAATCTTTCAAGCCTTGTTCTATCTGCTCGATGCTGCGTTAGGTCAACTCGGCTCCCTATTTTCTGTTTCTTGCTTCACTATCTCTTTTGCCTTTTCTGTCACTGCTTTTCTTCTTTTGTTCTTCCTTATCGTACTCTATGTTCTATTCTCTGTCTGTTCATGGCTTAAAGCCAATTTTTCCTTGACTGTTCACTTCCTCTTCCGTCCCTTTGGATCACCTACTGTTGTTCCCTTGGAGTTCCCTGCCTTTGCGTCATCACCAACGTCCCACAGGGAAGTGGCCACTTGTCCTCTCACGAACTATGCCAGCTCTTCCTCGACAGTTCAATTTTTTAGTTATCCTATGGAATGATTCATCTGCCAACTCAGCGGTGAAATTGGACTTCAAAATTTTGTATGTCGTGGGTTAATTTCCCTATCAAATCTAGTTTTCCCATCGGGCGCAATCTCCGCCGTTAGATCTGGAGTCCCTAGATCCTGCAGTGTTCAGTCATTTCGTGCAGTTGACTTGCTCGACCATTAGCCTATGATGAGAGGTGGTTTTCTCTCTGATCTACTGGACACAAGCCATGTGATGAATGGAATCACTTGTTTTCTACCAAATCTAGTTATCTCCCCAATGTGCCTCCGATATAACACCGTTTTTGGAGTGTAGGACCTGCCTTTCGCCTTAGCACTTTCCTTACGATTTCTCAGCTTCCCATGTGACCGAGCACTTGGTGCTTCTCCTTCTCAAGTCAGAAATGGCCTCCATTTCCCAATCTGGGATTCCTAACTGCTAGTTTTGCCTTCTCCACAGTCTCCATGGGCCTCAGTCAGCACACTTTTACCAAGGTCCTTGTTGTTCCTTGCTGGATACAAACTACCACTATCCAAAGGTCTTCCTGATAGCTCTCTTTCATAAATTTGAAGTCTGTCGTAATTTCATACAGTCATGGCACTTGATAATTTTTCATGGATCCAATTTGAATCATTGATTTAATTAATTCCTCCTTTACATGGAATAATCGACGAGGAGGAAAACATCATATCGCCTCAATTTTAGATCGCTTCCTCATCACAGATGATATCCTCCAACAGGACATATCTTTTCAAGCTTCAATTATTCCATGCATGGGATCATGTCATTGGCTTATCTTCCCAAAAATTGACTTGAGGATGGCCTTAAGGAACAAACCTTTTCAATTTCAAGTTTTCTAGCTTGAAAGACCTGACTTCATTGCAAAGTTAGTGGAATGGTGGAATGACATCATGATGGTGGGGCATAGTGATATGGAAACTTTCTAGCTAAAATTGAAAGAACTTAAGAAAAGAATAAAATCTTGGAATCATTCATATTTCATAATAGGCGTTGGAGATGATGCAGTCAATCTAGCATCGGATTATCTTAGGAGGTTGGACTAAAACTCTTGCAATGAGGGAAGGTGAGGTCCTAAATGATCTGGACCAAAGGATAAGGGAGGAGGAAATCCTATGGTGGAAAAAATAAAGGGTTCGATGGGTCAAATAGGGAGAATGAAACAAAAAATTCTTCCATAGAACTATGTTAAAGCACTGGTAGTTTAACCAAATCTTTTGCCTCACTAGATTGAGAGATTGGTGACTTGTTCAAAATGAGGAGATTTTAGAGGAGTTGATCACCCACATCTAAACCATGTTCACAGAACCAAGCGTAGAGCAAAGCGATGTTATCTCCAGAGTCAGGCAACAGTTTCCACAACTAATTTTAGAAGATGATAATAAGCCACTCATGTAGGAGATCTCCTACATAGAAGTCGAAGAGGTTGTTTGTTTGCTTCCCTAAAACAAAGCTCTGGGTACTGATGGATTTATCTCAAACTTCTTTAAAGTTGGTTGACACTTTCCCAAGGCTGTAATCAATGAATTGGTTGAGGAATCTCATCATTCCCATAAACATTGGTCAGATTTTAATGAAACATTCCTCATGCTCATTCCAAAGAAAGTTGCTGCGTTGGACACAAATCAATTCAAATCAATTACCCTATGCAATGTTATATAAAAATAATTTCAAGAATTCTAGTCTAGCATCTTAAACCCTTAATGAAAATGATTATTGGACATGAGCAATCATGTTTCATGGAAGTTTGGTAAATTATGGATGGTATCGTAGTGGCTCATGATGTATTCTATTGTATGACCTCATCTAGATCTCTAGGTATTCTTATTAAACTTGACATATCTAAAGATTAAAATCATCTGAATTGGAAGTATTTCCTCTCTATTATTGATGCTTTTGTTTTCTCTCATTCCTAGATCAAGTGGGAAAAATCTATGATTGAGAACCCATTCTACTCCATCCTTGTAAATGGTTCGCCATCTCACCTCTCCCCTTTCCTTTTTATTATTGCAACATAGGGCCTCGGTCACCTCACTAAATTTGCATCTGAGTCCAAATGTCTCTAGGGCTTGAGGCTTTCTCCATAGGGTCCTATAACGCATCAATAGTTTGTTGATGAAAACATGTTATATGGGAAGCCATCTTTAAAATAAGCTAAGAAACTCATTTTCAACCTTGAGGAGTTCCACCACGCTTCGAGCACACTCATAAATGGGGAAAAATAAGATATTTTCTTTTTCAACACCCACCAAAGGGTGCAAATTCATCTAGATTAGACCCTTGGTTTTCATATTTCTTTGCTCCTAATTAATGATCTGGGAATCCCCTTGGTCTCTAACTCTCTAAGAACAACATGTTGGAAATATTTGTTGATCTGTATTGATCATAAACTATGTAGATGTACCTTCAGGATTTTGAACTTTGATGGTCAACTAATTCTCTTACGATTTGTCCTACATGCTATCAAAATCTATTAGCTTTAAACCCTTCCATCCCATCGAAGTGTCCACAAGAACATAACCACTAAATTTCATAGATTTATTTAGTCGGGAGCTCATATTAGTCAAAAGTGGGAATTGTTAGCCTTGGATAAATTATGCAAACCAAAGATCCATGGTTATCTAGGCCTAAACGATAAAAATCTCTAATAAAAATCTCTATGAGCAAAAAAATTGGTGTCGGTAGCTGCAAGGTGGACAGGAAATGTAGCAGACCCTCTGGTCATGTAAATATTTCTTGTTTGGTAGACTTGACCCTTTGTCTAATCATCAACGTTTGTCAAATGAAGAATGACTCATGTATCTAGAATATGCCTAAAGTGAATCGTGATATTATAAAGGAAAATGTATTTCGGAAAGTCATGAATGAATGTAAGGCCATATTTTGGGAGGAGTCTTGGATGCAATACCAAAAGTTAACTCAAGAAAATAACTTTCGAGATATCCAAACATTCACCACTCAGTTGGGAGTTGTGTGGGTTAAGGACTTCTAGAAGGATACCAAGAGGTCGTCAACATGGAGAGTGTGGAAGTTTTTAATGCACTAGTTGGATCACATTCCCCATTTGCCGTGGGAGGCGTTAGTCTTTATCCCCAAACATCATTGTATATTAAAAATGGGGAGCCAGATAAACTCAGAAGAGGTTATTTCCTGAGAGTTGTGTTTTCTCTCAAGGAAACATATTTTATTATTTATTCTTCTACATATCCGGCCCCACATCCTTTATGGAAAATAATCTGGTATTCAAGGCCGTGGTCAAAAGTCTCATTCTTCCTCTAGTTCATTGGTCATGGGAAACCTCTTACATGGGATAACATTCATAAAAAATGGTTTTGTGGTCCATTCTCATGTCCTCCTTTTTCCCGTGTAGAGGAAATTATGAACCATCTCCTCACCTTTTTTCCTATGGTAGTGGAAGTTTGGGACCAAATTGCCACACCCTTTGGGCTTGTCAATTGGTCTTAAAATAGCGTGAGAGAATTGTTGGAGTTTTGGCCTTAGAATATCTTCAATAATCTGATTATGAATAGATCTTGGTGTCTTTCACAAGGTTTCATCCTTTGGAATCTTTGTAAATCTAGAAACATAGTAGTGTTCCACTCAAAGATCATCAAGTATGATTAGGTTTGGTAAGTAATAAAGTGTAATATCAAATAATCCATCTATATTTCTTGTTGGTTGTAGGAGGATTGGAAGGCTGAGGGTAGAGAGAGTGGCATCCTCAAGATCTTGGCTCTTAGCCCGGATTCTCTAACCCGAGGGTCTGCTCACCTGCCTTTCATGAGGGCAAGCTCAATTGACTCCTTTATTTGTCCCTTGCTTGGGGTTTTCAAGTTAAAGATTGATGGCACATCCAAAACAAAGCTTGGGTCAACTAGCCTTGGTGGTCTAACTCGTAATGATAAGGCGAACGTCGTGAAACGTTTTGTGGTCTCGTGCAGTAGCTATACCAATAATGTCACTAAATTTGTAGTGCTTGAGAAAGGGTTTGAAATTGTTGCTGAAATGGGATTGGCTAAATTGTAGGTCTTTGTGGCTCCTAAAGCACAATTTCTATATTACAAAATCTTATTAGAGGCCCCCCGCTAGATAAGGTTCTCAAAAGATAGAGACTTGAGCTTATTGGAGAGTGTATCCACTATTGGCTTTCCTCCTTCAAGTATGTAGTAACAGAACACACGAGACACCACAGGAATTGGGTGGTTGATAGGTTAGTCAATTAGGGTAGTGATAACCAAGGTCAATAATTTCTTAAAGGATTCCATTCAACTCCCAAAATTCCCACCATGAGGAGTTCAATAATATAGTGGCTTTAAAATAGGCTTCCCCGATGGGGGTGGTGAAAAACGAGGTTACTCTGACATGTGTGTCATGAACGTGAACATTTGGCGGATGGTAAGGACGTCAATCACATTGTCCTCCCATTACATTTTGCAGTATGAGGAATTAATGATGTGGCGTTAGATGTTTCATTTTGTCTCTTTGGGATTCAGAGTGGGAGAGGATCATTAGTATATGGTGATTTTGGAGCTTCAGTTTTTCTATTATGCTATATCAATTTGGTAGTTCGTTGTTCGATGTTTGAGCTATAGTATTCTAACGGGTTCCTTCAACCTTTGGCATGTCTAGGAATGATGGATATTTTTCTGCCATTGTCTCCTCCTCGGCCTTCGGCGCACAAAATCACTAAGCTCCTCTCTCTGTCGATGGTTTCTTGTTTCATTCAGAGGTTTGAGTTAATTATGAATGGTTATTTGGCTGACATTTGATCCCTTTCTTGTTTCTTTAGTTAACTCTCTTCCTGGATCCCTTATGAGTTTGCATGGTCGTCTATTTCTCTTGTTAACCAGTCATCTTCTGAGGCCTCTTATCTTAGTCGCTTTTTTTTGTACTCCTACCACCCACTGTTGGGTGAGCTAATATTGAGTCTCGTGGGGGGGAAATTATCTAAACGTGTTTGTAGTGACAGCTTATCAGCTGGGGTTTTTTCATAGTATGTTTTTCATTGGGTGTTCAGTCGCTCTATCTCCAACTTTGCTTCTAGGTGCTTCCTCTAGCATGGGTTTCGGAAAGGTTTTGGTCCAGTTGGTGTGTTTTCTAGGTGTGGGTTGACTTGTAATTCCCCATTCTAGAGAGAGTAGGCCAGCAATTCCTCGGCATACACTAGTACAAAATGGCTAATTAGTTACTAAGAAAATGACTAAAAGTTTCATATAAGTGACCATTTTTCAGTCAATGACCAATAGTGGTTAATTTACAGTATCTTATAACGTGACCAACTTAAACAAGTCTAGGGACAACCAATCTCACTAACATCGAGGAAGAAAAACAGTGCTTGTTCCACTCAAAATTTTCACTATGCAAACATGCTCTGCAGTCCACCATGGAATCATGGATAATTTATGTTTACATATTATGATTTATATGGCCACTTTCAAGTGACTCAACCTAGTGACAACACTGCACTTGCAATTGTACAACACTAGTTTGTTTAATCTGTGTAAGGAACATTTGATGACATATAATTTCCTATTTTAGTGTAACATCAAGGCATGCAAGGATAAATTCCCCCTATGATGTGACCCCACTAGATATCTATGATTTGTTGCATGGAAAAATATTCATGTCAAAGAACCCTAGAAGGTACAAGTTGTGACCTGAAAGCATCATCCTAAACATTGTGAATCAACTCTACAGAGATCCAAAGGTAATCTCAAATGTTGAAGTATCTTTAATTTCTTCTAAAAAATGATGCAAGTTAAGCTATCATCTGAAAAAGGTCAACTTGTTGATTATCTTCCCACAAGTCACACAAAGACCATGGAATAAACCCAAATTTCCTTTGTCACGTAATATATGTTGTAGAAGTATAACAATGTGACTTTAGAGGAATACACTAACAAGGACCCTATCAGTGTTCTTCTAGAATAACAAGTCCCACGTTTAGTTGATATATCCCTAGAGATCCATTTCCAAATTGACCAATATATTGCAAATGCATCATAGAAAACATGAATATCAAGTGCGAAATCTAGGCACAGATACAGAAACGATACATCATATTGAGAAGTTCACCCTATAGAAGCCCCATTGTGCTCATGGCACAGAAAGACAATACATCGTGCCTTTGCATGATCATTGCACCTTGAATAAAATCAAAGAACAGTTAATCAATTGCACACATTACCTTTGGGGTTTTCCAAGAAACAAAATTTACTTCACCAGAATTGATCTAAAGTCTGGGTATCATTAGGCTCTGGTTGACCTTGAGATGTTTGGAAAACTACATTCAAGGAAAATGATGATTTATATGAATAGTTGGAAACGACATTCATCATGGGTTACCTCAATGACAATCTTCAACAAAACATGGGATGAGCACCTTCAACATATTGTGCAAATCTCATAAACTCTGTGGCAACTAAAACTCCACCAATTTGGAAAAATGTTTCTTGTCAATAAAGAGAATTCACTACCTTGGATACATTGTTGAGGAATCAAGAGTTTGCATCAACCTAGAGAAGATATAGATCAATCACAACCTACCCCACCCAACATTCTTAAGCCATACAATTTTCTTGGCATGGGAAAAATTGTACGATAGATTCGCCTTGGTCGCCTTTCATGTCACATTTTCCAAACCAAATTTTCAGTAGCATCAAACATAGTTCTCAAATGGAATCAAATATAACAATAAGCATTTGAAGAAATAAAAGACAAATTGTACTCCACGCCTAATTTTATATCCTGATCTACAATAGACATTTGAAACCCAAATAATTGCTTCTAATTATACATTGGGAATAATTCTAATCTAGTTTAGCCACCCCATTACATAGAACTCAAAAACCTTCAATGATGTTTCCCATAATGTTAATCTTATGACTATGATTCTATTGAATTCTATAGTCTATCACCAAATGGAATGATTTCATACTGGCTAAGGATACAATTCTTCACTCTAATAGATCATTCAAAGGCATACTTCAAGTTCCATAGCACATCCCCCATAACAGGCCTATCAATACCTTGCTCTACAAAAACTTATCTGTTGTTTCTCCAAAACTTCGCAAGGAGCCATGATTTATTATGTCCATAAGAGGAGGATCAATCATCTGGTCAAGCATTCCTCTTTTCTTCCAGTGCTCTTCCCACTATGCAATGTTGTTTGTCTCTCTTGGAAGAGTAGGATTTATCACAGGCCTTGCATTGAAAACCTCCATGAGCACCACACCAAAAGAATAGACAACAAACTTCTCAGTGAGTTGCTACCTTTAGAAATACTTGAGATCAAGGCATCTAAAACTACCTTTCATAGTAGTGCTCACATATGTCTGGTCTAATGTATGTCTAGTTTTTGACAAACCAAAACTTGACACCTTAGCAAGAAGATTCTCATCCAACAAAACATTTGTTGTCTTCACATCATGGTGAATATTCCCCTGTGTTTCCCTAGTATTAAGGTAATGGAGGCCTCTTGCCACCCTTATACATATTTCTAGAGTATGTTTCTATGACAGAGATGGAAGATCCATCCCATGCAAATGACTCCTCAAAGGCCCATTGACCATGTATTCAAAAACCAAAATAATTTCACAGCGTTCCTCGTAGTGTCCAATTTTAGAAAAAACATGGCAGTGTTGAAATTTAGACAACATCTCAATTTCTATTTGGAATTTGTGAGACCTTGGTCAGATCTGGGATAATCTCGTTGAACTACAACTTTGGTCCCATCTTCTAGTTCACCTTTATAAATATAAAAAAAAATTCTCACGTCGAGTATAAATTTTTAATCAAAGTTGTTGGTGGATTATTATATCTCTGCAAATGTAAAGAAGTAGCCCATACTTGAAGGTGCAGACGAAACATAGCTACCAGTACCACTCTTGTGGGAACATGGGGAAACTTTGCTGGCCATAGCTTTTGAATTCCCACCATTGAAAGGAAGAGGTGACCATGTTGGAGGCGATTTCTTTCACTTCAATTTTTGGTGGATATACATGCAATACCCTGTTGCTAGTATTCTCAGTGCAACAAAAGCTCCAACAATTGATCCAATAATAGGTCCCACTTCCCATTTTTTTCCCTATGGAGGTCATAGGAATATTGTCGTGAATATGATAGGGCTCATCAAACTTCCAGCAAGATTGCTTATCTTCATTATTTCCAATCCATTTAGTATAGCATTAACATTGGTATTATCATATAGAGGACTTGTCAGCCCAACTTGGATCTGGACCAGCTTCGCCCCAACTGAAGTGTTGGCAGTAAAGTCTAGATAAAAAGACACATCCAACCCCTTGCGAAGCTAGACATAAGAAAGTCCACTAATGCAAATTGACAATTTCTATAGGCAATACAAATCAATAGATATATAGGTCAGCTACCAATATCACATAAATGCATCTGAACAAAATATGTGAGAATAGAGTCCACATTAAAAGTCCAATAAATGTTTAAATTTTGGATTTATAGTACACTCATAACCATTTCGTGTTTTGTTGCATAGAACATGTTAGGATAACTAATGTCACTAACAAGAGAATTTTATTTCATAAAACTGGGATTAGTAGAAGAACTCTTAGTAGTAGTTTTTATCTTCAAATACTTATGAACATTCTCCCAAACTCTTCACAAAGTATCATTCCTAGAATTGATCTTAGTTCCTCCCATATTAATCATATATACTGTCTCCAGAGCTACATCAGAGAGTGCATATCCATCCACAAGAAGAGCCCATTGAGGACAAAAATGGAGTAAGGAGAGAAAGCCTACCATACCCATGGAATGAGGTGAGCTACCACCTTATCAAATACATATCATGTGAGGGTAGGTATAGTGTGGTTTATGGGTATCATTTTAGGCTTCTTGAAGAATTAAGGTTTGGAGCAGAAACACCTCCTCACCACAAGCTCAACATACCATACTTCCTTGTGTAATCAATGATAGGCACAAGCATAAAAGTGCAAGAGGGATACCACCAAGAGTTTGTTCAGCATGGGTTAATTAGAATCATCATAGAAGATGCCCTCCACAACCTCAGAATTCCTATCCAATGGTAAATATTCATAGATATGTAGATAGAGGAGGATATCAAATCCCTCACATATGACATTAGTCCTATTATCACTGAAAAGGATAAGGAAGAAACAGAAAAAGAGGGAGAATAAGTAGAGAGGGATGAAGATGAGATAGATGAGGAACAAGAAGAGGAAACCACAACAAAGGCATGGGATGTCAGGGAGGCCACTAGAGCTATTAAGGACATGGATATTGATTGAGTTGCTCAGAGGATGACCAACACTTTTAGTAGGGGGGTGATGATCAGCCTCATCATTGGGTAATTATATGTTGGGTGTGGAGCATCATTATTTAGAGTTATTTGTTTCAGCCAGATGTATACCCCAAGATGTTTGTACACCCCTCCAAGTGGGGGCGGTGCGGGTACGACTTCCCTCCCCCCCGCAGGGGTTCGGTGCAGCCAATCCCTCCTTGTTGGGGGGTCTGGGGGCCAGCAGTCCCTCGGTGGGGGTTTCGAGAGCAGCGCCCTCAAAGATAAAAATGAATGTAAAATCGCCTTGTAAAAGTACAGTAATTTCTAGTCAATCTAGGCCATTCATTAGGCGATGATATGATGGTAGAACTTATGTTTAGTTTAGGGTTTTTTGCCCTAGAAGGAAAACCCTCTCTTTTGTATGAGGGCATTGTATTGAGGCTATGTAATAGATGTGTATTCTCCGAGTGAGAAGAAAAGAGGTGAGACTGTGAGACAAAGCAAAGGATATTACAATGGATCTGCTGTAGGTTGTGTCTCTTCATTTTGCTAGATAATAGAAAGGAAGGACTAGCTGTTCGGGGTGGACATAGCCCAAACTGGGTGAGCCACGTATATCTATGTCTCTCTAGTTTTATGTGTTTTCTGTGTTTATATTTTTGCAATATTTTATGTGCTCCATTGCTCTGTAATATATAATTTTCTAACAACTGCTATTAGAGTTGAAGGTCTATTTGGCTCATAAACTCACAGGAAAGAAGGGTTCCTGGTTCGAGTGGGAGTAATGGCGGAAGATGGTAAGTTTAGGGTCGAGAAATTTAACATCCAAAACTTCTCGCTATGGAAGATGTAGATGGAAGATTATTTGTATCAGAAAGATCTGTACCTACCATTGGGCATAAGGATGTTGATGAGTATAACATATGAAGAATGGAACCTTCTCGATAGAAAGGCACTCAGAATAGTACGGTTGTGCCTCGTAGCGTCGGTTACCTTCAAAATTTTGAAGGAAACAACAATAGTGGGTTTGATTAAAGCATTGGAGAAACTATATGAAAAACCCTCAGCCTCAAACAAGGTATTTCTTATGAAACAATTATTTAATATGAAGATGTTCGAAGGTGGATCTATTGCAGACCATTTAAATGATTTTAATACTGTTACAAGTCAGTTATGTTCTGTAGGGGTAAACTTTGATGATGAAGTTAGAGCTTTGTTATTCTTGTGCTCATTGACAAAAAATTGGAATGGTTTATTAATGGCCATTAGTAACTCTGTTTCTGGATCTAGTACTTTAAAATTTGATGATGTTGTTGGTGCTATCCTTAGAGAGGAAATGTGATGGAAATGCTCCAGTGAGACATCAGGTAATGCTTTGAGTGCAAAGTATAGGGGAAGAAAAATGGAAAGAGGAAAGAGCTCAGGATATCGCACTAAATCAAGGAAAGTTAGATCCAAGTCCAGATCGGGGGTTGTGTGCTGGAAATGTGGAAGGAAAGGACACCTAAAGAAATATTGTAGATCTCAGAAGGGAAAATAAGGTGATGGACAAAAAAAAAAAAATCATGAAGCAAATTTGATAGGTGAGGTGTTATAAGATGCTTTCATTATTTATTTTGAAAATATCATTGATTCCTGGGTTGTAGATTCAGGGGCCTCATTCCATGCCACACCTAATAAGAAATACTTTCATGACTATGTTCAAGGAGATTTTGAATAAGTTTGTTTGGGTGATGATAAACCCTGTGAAATTGTTGGAATGGGTAAGGTTCTTGTAAAACAACAGAATAGAAACCAATGGATACTAAAGGAGGTAATGCATGTTCCATATCCAAAGAAAAATCTTATTTCAATAGGGCAGTTAGGCGGTGAAGGTTTTGTGACAACTTTCAGAGATAAATCTTGGAAGGTTACCAAAGAATCCTTGGTAATAGCAAAAGGTGAAAAGTTGGTACATTGTATTTATGCAATGGTATTTCTAACTCTGTTAATGCTTTAACTTCCAAAGGAGCAGATGCAGCATTATGGCATCATAGGTTCGGACACATGAGTGAAAAGGGGATGAAGATTCTTCACTCAAGGAATTTGTTGTTGGGTTTGAAGAATGTTGATTCAGAATTTTGTGTGAATTGCATTTATGGAAAACAGAAGAGAGTCAAATTTCTCAGAGTTGGGAAAGAAAAGAAGAGCGAAAAATTAGAGCTTGTGCATACAGATGTATGGGGACCTTCTCAAGTATCATCTCTCAGTGGCTCTCATTATTATGTTACTTTTATTGATGATGAAACTAGGAAAACTTGGATTTATTGTATTAAGAATAAATCTGATGTATTTGATACTTTCAAGAAATGGAAATCTTTGTTTGAGATTGAGACAGGAAAGAAATTGAAGTTTCTCAAATCAGACAATGGAGGTGAATATTGTAGCAAAGAGTATCATAGGTACTGTTCAAAGCATGGAATTCGCAGAGAGAAGACAATTCCAAGAACACCACAAGAAAATGGTGTGTTAGAAATGATGAACAGAACAATCATGGAGCATGCAAGGTACATGAGATTGTATGCAGGATTCCCTTTACAATTTTGGGTAGATGTTATAGATACTGCTATTTATCTAATAAATAGAGGGCCTTCAAGTTCCTTGGATGGTGGTGTTCTAGAGGAAGCATGGGCACGTAAAAAGGTAAACTACTCCTTTTTAAAGCCTTTTGGTTGTGAAGCCATTATCCATATTAATAAAGAAAATAGAACAAAACTTGAGGCAAAGTCAAAGAAATATACCTTTATTGGATATGGTGTTCATGATTTTGGTTATCACTTATATGATTGCGAAAATCACAAAATCATTAGGAGCAGAGATGTAATATTCAATGAAAAGGTCTTGTATAAGAATCAGTTGCAGGAAAAGAAACAGGAAAAAGAAAACAAGGAATACACAGTCCTTGATGAAATCATAGAAAAAGTAAAAGTGTCTGAAAATAACAATAATCAACAACCACAACAACAAGAGCCACCACAACAGCACCAGGCACTCCAAACACCTGAAAGTGGTGTTAGAAGATCTACCAGGATAAGTATACCTCCTAAATGATACTCTCCTTCATTATATTATTTATTGTTGACTGATTCTGGTGAACCCGAATGTTATGAAGAAGAGATGGACTCCTTAATGCATAACTAGACTTGGGACTTAGTCGGGTTGCCTGTAGAAAAGACGACATTGAAGAATAAATGGGTTTATAGGCTGAAGGAAGAAGATGGAGGGAAAAAAAGGTACAAAGCTAGACTTGTGGTGAAGGGGTTTGCATAGAAGAAAGGTATTCATTTTGATGAAATATTTTCTCCTGTTGTTAAAATGACTTCAATAAGAACTATTTTAAGTCTAGTAGCAGTTGAAGGTTTTCATCTTGAGCAGTTAGATGCAAAGACAACCTTTCTCCATGGGGATTTGGAGGAAGAGATATATATGTAGCAGCCACAAGGATATGAGGTAAAAGGGAAGGAGAAATTAGTGTGTAGGCTGAATAAGAGCTTGTATGGCTTAAAATAGGCTCTAAGGTAATGGTATCTAAGATTTGACAAGTTCATGTTTGAACAAGGTTATACTAGATGTCACTCTAATCCTTGTGTTTATCTGAAAAATCAAATGATGGTATCTATATTATATTGTTATTGTATGTAGATGACATGCTTGTTGGAGGGTCTAACCTGCAGGAAATGAATGTGCTCAAAAGAAAATTGGCAAATCATTTGCAATGAAGGATTTGGAAGCTGCAAAACAAATCCTTGGTATGAGAATAACTAGAGACAAGAAAAATCAGAAATTAACACTATCTTAGAATCAGTACATACAAAAGGTGTTGAAAAGATTTAATATGCACAATGCAAAACCAGTTAGTACACCTTTTGCTATCCATTTCAAACTTGGTAATGAAATGTTCCCAAAGACCCAAGAAGACATGGATTATATGTCTAAAGTTCCATATGCATGAACAATTGGAAGCTTAATGTATTCAATGGTCTGCACAAGGCCTGATATTGCACATGCAGTGGGAGTTGTAAGCAGGTACATAAAAATCCAGGAAAGGAAGATTGGATGGAAGTGAAATGGATTCTCAGATATTTGAAAGTACCACAAATCAAGCATTATGCTTTGGTGGTTCAAACATTTCTCTACAGGGAAATGTTGATGCAGATATGGCAGGTGACAAAGATAACAGGAGGAGCACTACAAGATATGTATTTACTGTAGGTGGAATAGTTGTCAGTTGGGTTTCAAAAATCCAAAGTGTTGTTGCACTTTCAACAACAGAAGCAGAGTACGTTGTTGCTTCAGAGGCTAGTAAAGAAATGATTTGGTTACAAAGGTTTATGGGTGAATTGGGTAAGAAGCATGATATGGGCACGTTATACAGTGATAGCCAAAGTGCCATTCATCTTGCAAAGAACACAGCATTTCATTCCAGGACTAAACACATATAGCTCAAGTACCATTTCATACGATCATTGTTGGAAGATGCAGAGTTGAAGCTGCAAAAGATACACACTAGCCAAAATCCAGCAGATATGCTAACAAAAGTTGTAACCAGGGAGAAACTAAGAATATGCTCAGTTTCAATTGGTCTTTAAGGATGACGATGAAGGTGAGAAACAACCAGGTCCAAAGAGGAGTCATTGTCCAACAAATGAAGCAACGATGGAGTTGCTACAATCATTCTCCAAGTGGGAGATTGTTGGGTGTGGAGCATGATTATTTAGAGTTCTTTGTTTTATTGAGACGTATACCCTAGGAATTTTGTACACCCCTCCATGCGGGGAGGGTGCGAGGGGGACTTGTCCCCCCCGTGGGCGTTCAGGGGGGCTGATCCCCCCTAGCTGGGGGGTCCGAGGGCCAGCGGTAACCCGACGGGGGTTTTGGGGGAAGTGCCCCTGAAGCTAAAAACAAATGTAAAATTGCCTTGTAAAAATACAGTAATTTATAGTCAAGTTGGGCCATTGATTAGGCGGATGATCTGACAGTAGAAATTATGTTTAGTTTAGAGTTTTTCCCCCAGAAGGCAAACCCTCTCTTTTCTATGAGGCCATTGTATTGAGGCTGTGTAATAGATGTGTGTTCTCTGAACGAGAAACAAAGAGTTGAGACTGTGAGAGAAAACAAAGGATATTATAGAAAATCTGTTGTAGGTTGTGTCTCTCCATTTTGTTGGATAATAGAAAGGAATGACTGGTTGTTCATGGTGGACGTAGCCCAAAATAGGTGAACCACGTATATCTATGTATCTCTGGTTTTATGTGTTTTATGTATTTATATTTCTGCATTATTTTATGTGTTCCATTGCTCTATAATATATAATTTTATAACATTATATGGGCCTCAATTCACCTCCTAGCTTAGTCAAACTAATTTTTCTCACAACTTATTACATGTTTTGATTATATTTTGTTTAATGAGATGAGTTAAAGTGAGATATTATGCCTAGTGGACTAATATGTAGTGAATGCAGGTTTGGAAGAGAAAATCAAGGAGTTTTGGCAAAGAGTAAGGTTTGAAACTCGAATGGGACAAAGAGTAGTTCATCTCAAGTTTGGGAGTTGAGCCTCCCTAAATTTAAGGAAGTCGTCGGAGACTTTAGTTGTGCAAGTAGAGAGGCCTAGAACCTCATTAGGATTTGAATTTTTGTTGTACAATTCTAGCTATTTTCGAGCTCCAAACTTCTGGAAGACTTTTGATGTAATTTCATGTTTTGGTAATAAGAATGATTTTGTTCTTGATTCAGTACTAAGTTAACTCAAAGGGATGAAACTCTTGGGTTAGGGTCAAAACCTTGTAGCAAAGGCTCCTCTTCTTGTATCTTTATGCTTATCGTAGTTTTAGAGAAACATGGTTAA
Source organism: Pinus taeda (assembly GCA_000404065.3). Taxonomy (NCBI): domain Eukaryota; kingdom Viridiplantae; phylum Streptophyta; class Pinopsida; order Pinales; family Pinaceae; genus Pinus; species Pinus taeda. The sequence goes on along the minus strand of APFE030829991.1, from coordinate 25,355 downwards.
AATGTCTTTAGATGTCATTCATTGCAAGTAGTGTAGATTTGATTAATTGTTTACTAGTTTGCTTCCATTTGTGCCTTACCTTAGTAGCAAGTTAGAAGGGATAATAGAAGCATCACAAAGCTATCAGTGGGTGTCTTGGCCTCACTTCTTCCCTTTGGGATCATGATTTGAGGAAAAGACCCTTATGCAGCCCGAAAAGATAGATTTCCATTTCTTTCATGATATTTAGAGTCTGTTGTACTTAAACTAGCGTTTGATCAGTTTTGTAAAGTAGGATTTCATTTCCATCTCTTCTATCTTTATTCTTGTAGTATATCTCATCCACGATTCCATGTTATTCAGTAATTTATTCATGCATGAGG
>APFE030829991.1:0-23251 GCA_000404065.3 Pinus taeda | reverse complement strand
CAATATTACATATAAAGCATATGTTGAGTATGAAAGGAGTTACACATATCCCTTACAATAAATTATAAAAATTTAAGTCGAGAGATAAAAATAAAAATAATTATTGATTTTCCTAAAAGGCGTTTTATTTTATCACTTAAAAATATAAAGAAAAAATTTTCCTACCACATTTCCTTCTAATATAAAAGCAATATATGAAGTTCATAAGAAAATGAGTTTTTTAATTTTTGAAATGATAAAACTGCTTTGTTTATTGCATTGAGAGGCACATTCTATAGCTCCATGTATCACTGAATTGTGTAAGTATCTCATGTCTACACATTATACAAGCACCCAATATGACCGAGATGTGTGAGTATGTCATGTCCTCAAAAAATAATAAAAATATTTTTTACTAATGTCAGTGAAAACATTAGCTTGAACCTTGAATTATATATAACTTGATTCTTTATATTATACATAACTTTTTAAACTTATTAATGGATTAATATCAATTATTAAAATATAATTATGTATTACTATATATAATTTGAATGGATAATAAATTTACTTTTAACAACTAATTTTACCACATTAAAATTCCAAATTAGGTAAAATATTAAGCATCTTTACTAAGATTTACTAAAGCCAATGCCATATCTTAAATCAAAGGAAAAGGGTAATTCAACAGAAAGAATCCAAAATCTTGCTCCAAAATCCTTTTTATATTTCTTTTAATTAAATATTTGTGAAATGAATCTTTAAAGGGAGAAAACATATCCTATGGATATATTAAAGTATTTAAAGACAAATATTTCCACATCAAAATTCTAATATTTATAAATATTAATTTGGTGTAGTTTTATTATAATTTTTATTTTTTTTAACAAATTCGGCTACTGGATTACTCTTCCAAAAAAGAAAAAAAAATGGAGACATGCTCCCATTACATCAAGCCAAAATGGGAGAAGGCATCCTAGAAGAGAAAGAGAGGGCAAACAATCCCTATCTTCCAAGCTCTTCCCCTTTTGTTACTGAGGCTACTAATTGAACTATCCTTAAAAATACTTACATACTCATTCAACAATAATTTACACCTACATAACGTGAAATACTAGTAGTAGTAAGACATTGCAGAAAATAGAAGAATGAGGTGATTACAATTAGTATTTGTCGACTGAGGGATCGTGATGGGGCAGAGTCCAATTCTTGTTGCTTTGAGCATTATAGTTTTGTCATGTCTGATTAATAAGTAAATTCTTTCCTCCAAATTCCTGGACTTTTGTTTTAGTATAGACATTTCTTTCCGTTTCTCTTCCATTTGTCTCTTTAAGAAGGAATTCTCAGATTTTGTTTCAAATTTGTAGTCTTTGACCGTTTCTATAACCTTATCAATCATGATTTTGTTGGCTTGATAGATTGCGCAGTTTGCACACTTTGGAACATCTACAAGCAAGTTCCAATTCATTTTTCCTTAAGGGAGAAGGTAACAAATCCAGTAGAGAATAAAGGGGGAAATAAGACACAAAGTGGAGAAACAAGGCAACCTCTAGGCAAACCCGCGAAGTCTCATAGCTACTAGAGAGAGGGAAACCAGGCAGAAACCATACAAGTTGTGTGAAAGCTAAAGAATCTAGGAGGCAGGGGCCAACAGAGTTGGGCGATGGGAGGGGCAATAGGAGGTACACGAAGCCAAAAGGTTTGGATACTCCTCTAGAGATGTGCGAGGACAAAGGCCCCTATTGCTACACAAAGGCAATAGGAATTGGAAAACATCCACTAGAGCTGCGCGAAGGGGAGGGGAAAGGCTAAGACAGATTAGATAAGCACGACCCCCTAAGGGGCACATCAATGAAGACAAAGGAGTAGGAAAGGGAGGGAAAAGACGCCATCGATAAAATAAGACAGGCAGAGGGGAAAAATATATTATTACTTAACTTACCACGTGGGGGAAAAGAACATTATATTTTCATGGGAAGTGTGAGTAGCTGTAGTTCGCTTGATAGCCATAGACTAACTATCCTGTATATTTTTAGATATTTCCTTGGATTTCCTAATCTTTTGAGATCTAACCAATCGAGTCGAAGTGACCATTACCCACCTTGATGTTCCCTCTTTGGTTGCAATTATATGCACATTGAGAAGAGAGATCCTATGGGGTCGATTTCTGAGAAATCACATTATCAATTCTAGATTCACCCATAGGATAGTTGATAGCCAAATTCACTTTCATATCTACAGTATCATTATTTTCTCGAAGAATATGATTGAAGGTGAATTCACCTAGAAATTGCAAATTTTTTCCAACCATTTTTGTTATTTGTCTCAAGGTCTTGTTCTTGGGGCTTCTTCTTTCCACCATCGATTGGATTATTATAGAAGAGCCCCCATTATGACCAGATTCTTCATACTTCACTACCTTAATATTCTCATTCCAAAAAGGAGGCCATATGCTTTTGCCCTATTGTTGGATAGTTCTCCTAATCCCCATTCATAATTGATAGGATTTTTCCATCCTAGGTCAAGAATTAAACCTCTCGTACCATCCTTGCCTGGGTTGTACTTAGAAGCACCATCAAACAGTAAGCATGATCTATTTATTTTTTTTTTCCATGTTTTGAACTCCTCTTTATTAATTCTGATTTTCCAATTCTTATTGTTGTTAGGAGATTTGCTGAAGTGGATTTTTTTTTTTGTTTTCTCATCACGAATTCTACCCAGAATCTTTCCTCATGCTGCATGTGATTGGCATCTATTGCATGAACTCCTTTGGAAGTGATGACTTCTGACGACATGCTCCAAGTTGTTTCAAGGACTGTTCTGGAGTTTGGGGAGTGATCTTTAAAGATCCTATGGTTTCTTGCTAACCAAATTTTCCAACACATAAATGAGGGTAGACTCAACCAATATGTTATGAAACCAGCTCACAAAAAGATAGTAAAGATAGATCAACGCCTTACAATTCAGCCTCTTCAAGGGGGCAACCTCCTTTACATTACATAAATGAACAATTCTTGCATGAACAAATGAAAAGACCTGTTTTCTATATATAGGAGCCTGAGGGGTCATAATATAATCGGAGCCAACATAACAATAATAATGTAAGAGCACAATAATAACAATAGTGTGCTTCTATGGGGCACAATAATAACGATATGGGCACTACCTGTGTGCATCAATACAATAAGGGGTTTGTCCTGATAACAATAAGGGATTACACTAGTAGTATAGGGGCCTAACATGCCCCTCTCCTTCAAGAAGTGTTGTCCTCAACACTTGATTAGTTCTTGATGCTTCTATCTAAAATTCTTGTCGTCCCATGTGGAATCTTCAGTGGGTAAGTTCTTCCACTTGATGATATACTCTGAAATTGATCCATTTCATAGTTGTCGGGTTCTTGTTTCTGTGACTACTCCAGGTTCCAACATGATTTTTCCTTCCTCTTCAATTTCTGGAAATATTTTTTGAATTGGGATCTTCTGCAACTTTTGAATAAGTGGCCATACTTCTTCATCCTTCTTCCATTCATCCCTTGCTTCGTTATCCATCTGGTTGGATAATAGAAATAGCACAAAACAATGCTTCCACATCCTCATCCTTCCTTGAGAGTGCATCTGCAACAAAATTTTTCTTCCATTTTCTATAGATGATGTCAAAGTCATAACCCAACATATTTGTGACACATTTTTTCTGTTCTTCTAAAGGTAATAGTTGTTCTCAAAAGTATTTAAGACTATCATGATCCATTTTTACCTTGAAGTGTCTTCCCATTCGGTAAACTCGCCATTTCTTAAGTGCATGGTATTGCCAACATTTCCTTCTCATAAATAGCTTGCTTGAGATGTAGCACTAAAAATACACAATCACCTACATCAAAATTTTTTTCACTACATTGTTGATCTACTTTTTTTCATTCGATTTTCCACGAAAGTAGCATTATCCTTTAAAAGTTGCAGAACTTGTTGTTGATGCTCGATGTGATGTTTCACTGCTTGAACCTTTTTCTTCTTGATGTGTCCTTCTATATTTAGAGATTGAGGAGTGGTAATTTCTTCCAATCCTTTAGAAGATATGGCCAGATTCATTTCTTGATGTTCGATGTGATCATTCACTTCTTGAACATTTTTCTTCTTGATATGTCCTTCTATCTTGATAGTTTGAAGAGTGATAATTTCGACCAATGAATTACAATATATGGTTGGATTCATTTCTTATTTCTCGATGTGATCTTTCACTTCATGCACCTTTTTCTTCTTTATATGTCCTTCTATCTTGAGGGTTTGAGGAGTGGTAATTCTTGCCAATGCTTTACAAGATATGGTCTCATTCATTTCTTCTTTCTCTGGGGTTGGTTCCTGGTGTATATCCTCTACTTTTGATGTTTCTTGATCCTTTTCTTCCTCCTCTTCATACTCTATGTAAAATAATTTCTTCTCAACACACTTATGACCTTTAGTGCATTTGCTATCACAATTGTAACAAAGCCCTTTTCCTCTTTTTTCTTCCAATTGTTGTGGTGTAACCCTTGTAGGTTTTGGAAGGCTAGGAGAAACAACACTTCCATCTTTATAGTTGTGAGGGGTAGACTCCCTTGTTTCCATAATTTTTCTTTCCACTATGTAACAAAGCCCTTTTACTTTTTCCAATTGTTGTGGTGTTGCTCTAAAGAAGGTTTTGCTCTTTCTATCCTCATAATGTGCTATCATTTCCTCCATGAAAATTGACCACGTAACAAGTTGTTTAAGAGAACAAAGCCCTTTATACCATAAAAATTGATCTGGTTCTAAATATGAAGATGCAATACATACCTTTTGTAACAATGGTACACCATGTAGATCTAAATATTGCTCCATCTTAAATATCCAATTTACGGATCCTTGCCATAAAACTTCCTCATGTTGCTTTTTCTTGATTTTAGGAGCTCGATATTCAAATGACTGTAACTCTGTACTTTTGGATCTTTAAGTTATGAAATCATGGCCTGCAGTAGCCCTTTGTTTCCTCTTTCCAATGCCACTAGTCTGATCCAAATTGGATTCTCCAAGGAAGGGTTATGCCAAATCTCCCACAGTGACCTGATTATAGACTAGCTCAGTAGAGCAAATTTGTACGACATGTCATGTGTCACTATTTCGACCTTTAGCTCTAAAAACTATATAAAAGAAACTATAGTCTGTCCTCTTTCTGTACCTTCTTACGAAATTTCAATCCAATGCTCATAGAGAACTTTATGACGATTTTCCCCAGGTCACCTGTTTGGAATGTAATTCAGGAGTCTGCAAAAAGACCAAATTCCTCATGTCATATCTCCACAAATATAGTACGAAAAGCTTTGAAATTCACACCCAAGGTCTAGTGTGATTTCATCTCAAATGGATTTTTTTTCACTTATGAAGCATTGGAGAAAAAAAATTATAGTGAAAATACCATGACGACCTTTTAGGAGTAGTGAAACCTTAGAATCCAAAGCTCTGATACCACATGTTATCAAACCAGCTCACAAAAAGATAGTAAAGATAGATCAACACCTTAGAATTTAGCCTCTTCGAGGGGGAAACCTCCATTACATTACATAAATTGACAATTCTTGGATGATACAAATGAAAAGACCTCCTTTCTATATATAGGAGTATAAAGGGTCATAATATAATTAGAGCCAACATAACAATAAGAATGTAAGAGCACAATAATAACAATAGTGGGCTTCTATGGGGAACAATAATAACAATATGGGCACTACATCGGTACATCAATATAATAAGGGGGTTGTACTAATAACAATAAGGGGTTACACTAGTAGTATAGCAGCCTAACACACTATATTTTTACTATTTGTTTATTTTATAAGGAATATGGATATTTTTTCCCCAGATTGATAGTACCTCATGTAAAGGAAATGTATGAAGGATACCAACCTCCAAGGGGCTAACAAGCCCTTTCAAGCATGCCCTAACAAATGGGCATCCCACAAAGAGATGATGTACACATTGCATAATTAGAAGGGCCTTCGTATCCTTTCTTTTTAATATTATCAGCAGTCAATATTTTGCCTTTGAGTAGCGTCCACATGAAAACTTTGATTTTTGGCAATGATTTAGTTTTCCATGCCTCCCTCCAGTGATCCCATTCTCAATTTCTATGCTCATGTAAAGTTGCATAACAATATTTGACGAAGTAACATCCTCCACCAGGATCCCAACAAAGAGAATATTTTGAGTCTAGACTTAGTGGAGCATCCCCCTTAATATGTGTGCTTGGGGACTTGCACTGAGAGACTGGACGATAGGGAGGTTGAGAATCTGCCAATATCCCCATTCGCCTTCTCTCAAAAGAGATATGCCATCCAAAGTAATGATACATTTTGATTTCATCCATATTCTTAGGTTCTAAAGTCTTTCATGGTAGGTTATCGCCTGCTTTCCCATTATTCTATCCGTCCATGTTTTTATGATTTTACCATTTCTAGGGATCTTAGAAGGGTTTCCTTTGATCAGGGAGACATTTTTTTTAATCAGGCTCCAGAGTTGGGAGCAAGGCCAGATTGGATAACTTTTTCTTAATAAAAGGGTTCTATTGTGGTTCATGTGTTTTTCTTCCACCAGCTACTCTCTCTTCTTATAAATATCCATGTTATTTTTTCTCCTAGAGCTAAGTTCATTATACATGTGAGTCTTATTTCCAACACACCCTTCTCGTATGGTGGAGTTACTTAATCCAATTTTACAAGGATATGCTTCTTTGTGTCCAATTTACCTCCTTGCTATAGGAACCCCCATATTACTAGCTTAATTTGTTTGCGTATAGTTGTCGAGGCTATAGTTAATGCATACTGGTAAGTTGGGAGAGATGTGAGTAGGGCCTTTATTAGTACCACCCTACCTGCCATATTGAGCTAGATCATACCCCAATTCTACAAATTTTGTTTCATTTTCTCAATTATACTTATTCCATATTTCAGTCTTCAAATTTTCTTTTGAGATTGGGAATCCAAGATATTGGCAATGGCTCCATTTTTCTTGAAATGGGATTTCCACGATTTCTAATATTTTTTGAAGAGTGTGAGGGGGTATGTTCCATCCATAGATTCGGCATTTCTGATTATTTAGTAGTCCTCTAGGGTCTTCCAAAAATCTTCTTAGTACCTTTTTCATTTTTCTCTTCATGATGCAAGAGGCCCCTCCCATGACTAGTGTGTCATCTGCAAATAGGGAATGGTTTATTCTTTTAACTTCAGGAGAGATTGAGATTCTTGTAATATTCATATCTTGTCTACATTTCTCAATACTTCTACTTAGAGAGTCCACCATTATTATATATAAAAATGGAGAAAGAGGACATTCTTGGGAAAGCCCACTTAAGCTCTAAAAATATTCACATGGTCTTCTATTGACCAAGGCTGCAATCCATGGATCCACAATACATGTTTTCATTATATCTATTGCCTTTTTTGAGAAGCCGAATCCCTATAGATCAACAACAAGAAAATCTAGGTTGACCAGCCTATCAAATGCATTTTCAATGTTGAGCTTAACTCTCATTATTTTTAATTTTTTCATAAGGCTAGAGTGAAAATCTTCCTGCACTATTAGAATGTTGTCAAGAATTTCTCTTTTTCGGATGAATCCTCCTTCGTTTTCTAATAATACTCGTGGAAGCAACACTTTATTCTATTTTCCATAACTTTTGATGTGATTTTGTAGGAGGAGTTACACAGATAAATAGGCATGAATCTATTAAAGGAGTTAGCATTTGACTCTTTTGGAAACAGGGCTAGGAAGGAAGAGTTTGTGAATCCTCCAACCTTGAATTTCCAGAAAACATTTCTAATCATTCTGATCAATTGTTTTTTGATAATGGCCCAGTTTTTTTATAGAATGATATAGGGAACCCATCCAGTCCTGGGGCCTTATCTGGATGCAAATCCAAAACAATAGTTGTAGCTTCCTTTCTTCAACTGCTCTTGTGAGTTTATTGTTTTTTCTTCACTAGTTTTCTTGGGAATATGTTGGAGATAATCTTCATACTCGTTATTTGACGCTAGGGATGATAATAAATTTTTATAGTATTTGTAAGCCTCCTTCTTTATTTCATCTTTACCTTTGACTTATTTTCCTTCATTATCTTTTATGTTGTATATTTGGTTTTGGTTTAATCTTATCCTGGCCACATTATGCAAAAAACAGTGTTCTTGTCTCCTTCCTTGAGCCAAAGACTTCATGATTTTAGCTGCCACTCTTCTCCTTCCTTCCTATTTTTCCTATACATCTCCCAATATGCCTTCTTTTCCTTCCATATGCTCTCCTGTGATTCCTCTTGCTGCTCTTTTTCAACTTGGATTCTATCAATTGTTTCTGATATTTCTAGCTTTCTTTTTTGTGTTTCTAGTTGGTTAATCCTCGTCCAATGTTTTAGCTATCTCCTTAGGGATTTCAATTTGGTTTCCTAAACATAGCTGGGAGAGCTAATAATTGATTTCTCCCATGCTTCAGCAATGATTTTTTTGACTTTCTCACTGTTGTTCCAAGTGGATTTGTATCTAAAAGGAACTGAGCCAATATTTTCCAACTTCCCAAGGGTGAGATCCACTGGTTTGTCGTGTGACACATGATTTTGGATTTTATCTCATGGAATGCATTGGCAACTTTGTCTTCAATTAGAAATCTATCCAACATTTCCTTTATGTTATTTTCCCCATTCTTTTGATGCTCCAAGTATACTTTGCATTTCTAGAAGGCATGTGCATTAATTTGCGAGCTTCCATAATATATTCTAACATTTCCCTATATGGGATCAGCATTGTAAATTCCCCCAAATTTGTCATCTGTGCACAAAAGTAGATTGATATCTCCTCCTATGATTAATTCTCTATTTTGGTCTTGCATAAGATAATTTTTTAAAGACGATCAGTAGACTTCCTTATCCCCGTATTGGTTTGGGTCATATATATTTATAATACCATATTTTTATTTTCTTTTTTTATTTTCTGAGTCTCTTTTTACGGAATGCAGCTATTCTTTTGCCGAACTCGAAATTTTTAGTTTTCCATAGAGTGCATATTCCTTGTAAGGCTCTGGTCGCTGAAATTGAGGTTCCTTCAAAGTTTTTTGTTTTGTGTATCATTCTCTCCATTTCCTTTTCATTTGTCTTTGTCTCCTATATCAAAAATATATTTGGTTTCTTTGTAGTTATTAAATCTTTCATTGCCTTAATTTTTGGTATACTTCCCATTCCTTGACAATTCTATGAGACTATATTCATTTTCATTTGACGTTATGGGTAGAGGGACCTTTCCCTCTATTACGGTGATCAATTTTCTCCTTATTTTTTTCCAAGAAAGTCTCTAGAGGTTTTTGGATGCCCAAATCCATTTACTTTTTCGTTGTTTCATCTCTAATTTTTTTGTTGTTTTTTCTTCCAACCCTTTTAGGGTGGTCAAGAGAGTAGTGGTGCTCTTTGGAGAGGGTACGAGTGATGAGGTAGCTTTGTCAGGGGATGGGTGATGAAGGGAGGGGTTAGAGGGGAAGGGTAGAAGAGGGGTGGAGAAGGGGGGAGGGGAGGGGATATCAGGGTTCGCAAGGGAGCCAAATGGATTAAAAATTAGAATATCTGATTTGGGGGGGGTATAGAAGATGGAGGGGGGTAGTCAGAGGGAGACGGGGGTCAGTAGATGAAATAGGCCTGGAAGGATGGGTTGAGGGGCAGAGCGGGGTGGTGGGACAAGGGAGGGATAAAATAAATTGAAGAGGATTGGGTTTTGGGTTTGGTTTCTATCTTTTTCTTCTTGATGTGCTCCCATTTTGGTTCTTGGTTTTCTACTTCTTTTGTTTCCTTATTTTTAGTACATCTATTTGTAAAATGGACATATTCATGACATACTTTGATTTCAATGGAATTTGTTCATAGTCTAGGTATTAAATGTGAACCCAGCTATCCACTTTGATCTTGATTGCTTTCGAAAGACCTCTCCCCAGATCTACTTCTACACATATTCTCGTGCAAGAAAGCATGTATTCCTTTGGTTCATTGTTCTCAATATATTTCCCCTCAGCATTTCCTATTTCTTCCATAGATTCATCTCCCCAAAAATGTAGATGGAGATGGGGAATCCTCACCCATACTCACACTACATTTTCCATGTCCAAATCTAGATCAAAGTCTGCAATCCATCTCTTGCGATAAATCCCCCTTGAACCCATGAAATATGACCCATTTCTGAATATTAAAACTCTATCCTCTTTCGCTTTAAAGTGGAAGGTAAAATATCCTCTTCCATAAAATCTGATGGAGATTTTACCCATTGTAGATGAGGCCCAGTTTATTTCTACCCATTTGAGGATGGAATGGGGTGAGGGCCAGAAACCAGTAAACTGACCCACCAAACCTCATTCAGAGAGGGACAATGTTGCGCGGTGACGAAGGAAGGGTGGTAGGATTATTTCTGCAATTTCATCAATCTTCTTAACAAACTTTGATATGGGAAATCTAGGACGAGCAAGTCCCAAGGAAGTTAGCAAAGAGGTAAAGGCTTCTGCATAATATCTCAACTGAGCTAAAGCTCTGGCAGATGAGACAAGGATCAATGCAACCTCAAGAGGATGCTCCACATGATCCATCGCGAACCAGTTAAGGGTAGATCCCAGAATGTAGGAGACCCCAAGAGTTGAAGGAACACGTCATGCTCAAAGATGGAAGATGACCCGGTGGGAGAAGAGTTCCCGAATATTATAAATTTTGTTATCGTGCCATTAAAAACATTATTAAATTTAATATTAATGTTATTAAATTTAATAGAATTGGAATAATACAATATTAAATTTAATAATCATATTTAATTTGTTATATTATAATATATATTAATATATCATTATATATATTATCTCTAGATATATATATGGAGGGAAGAACAAAGACATAAAGTGACAGAGGTAGTGACAAGGGAGAGATGGAGATAAAAATGAGAGGGGAAAATAGAAATGAAGAGAGAAGAGAGAGAGAGAGAGAGAGAGAGAGAGGGAGAGAGAGGTAAGGACAGAGAGGGAGGGTCAAAGAGAAGAAGTTGGAGGGGGAGAGAGGGAGTGAAGAAGAAATTCATAGTGAGAGAAAAGTCGAGAGAGAGAGAGAGAGGGAGTGACAAGGGTTAGATGTAGAGAGAGTATGTATGTTTTGGGTGAGATAGAGAGACAAAGAAGGAGAGATGAAAGGAAGGGGGAATATGAGGAGAGAAAAGAAGAGAGGGAGGGAAATAGTGACAGAGTTGGAGGGTGAAGAGAGAGAGAGCAGAGGTGGGAGAGAGAGGGAGGTGAGAGAGAAAAGGATGAAGAGGAAAGAAGAGAGAGATAACATGAGAGAGAGAAGGAGAGAGGGAGGGAGAGAGAGATGGAGTTCGAGGAAAGTGAGAGGGAGGTAAGAAGAAATACATAGAGAGAGAAAGGTGGAGAGAGAGAGAGAGGTTGTGATAAGGGAGATAGAGAGATATGGAGAGAGGAGAGGAGGAGGGAAGAGAGATAGAATGGAGAGAGAGAGAGTGTGTGTCAAGGGGAAGATATAAGGAGAGCAAGAGGGAGGAAGAGATATATAGATATGGCGAATGAGTGTATATGTTTTTGGGGTGATATAGAGACACAAATGAGAGGCAAAGTGAGATAGAGATATAGATTGGAGGTTAAGAGAGAGAAGAAGAGAGATATATAGAGAGAGGGAGAGATATATACATATGGAGAGAGTGTGTGTGTCTCTATTTGGGGGGTGAGTGAGATAGAGAGATAAAGAAGGACAGATGGAGGGTGATATAGATATAGATGGATGGGGGAGAGAGGAAAGAATATTCCTTGTACTATATGAACTAATTTTTCTGTAGATGATGATTTATAATCCTATTTGATTGCATGCATTAGATTCATTGATTTTAGAGTAGATGTTCATTTCTAATTATATTTGATTACTTGCACTAGATGCATTGATTTCAGTTTAGATGTTGATTCCTAATCCTATTTGATTGCTCATACTAGATGAATTGATTTCAGTGTACATGTTGGTTTCTAATTATATTTGATTTCTTGCAATAGACACATTGATTTCATTGTATATGTGGATTTTCAATCCTGTTTCATAACTTGCACTAGATGAACGGATTTTAATGTAGATGTGGATTTCTAAGCCTACTTTCTTGCTTCCACTAGATGCATGGATTTCAATTTATATGTGGATTTATAATCCTATTTGATTGCTTGTAGTAGATGCATTAATTTTAGTGTAGATGTTCATCTCTAATCTCATTTGGTTTCTTGCATTAGTTGCATTGATTTCAACATAGATTTTTTTTTCTAATCCTATTTGATTATTTTAATTAGACGCATTAGTTATTGTTAATATCAAGTTTGTATATTATTAAAAGATATTGAAGATATATTTAGTAATACATAGAGGTACGCTATTAATAAATAATTGGTTGTCAAGAGTTACGATACCTAGAACTGAAATGAAAAAAATATGTAGAATCAATCCTCTTACAAAGTGGAAATTAATCATTGAGAAGATTGTCCCACTTCTTCATCACCAACTAATTACTAATAGATAATTACATATATTTAAAATATATTCAAAATTACTAATAGAGTAATTACATACAACAATGTATTCAAAATATATATAAGAGGAAAATGTATATTTATAAACATCAAAAGTAATCAAAATATTCTTCAAGGCAACATGACAATTATTTGGAGAAACAAATAATGTAAAGATTTGACTTTGAAAAATAGACTATATATAAAAAAAATCATGAAAACATTCTTGAAGGAAATAAATTATTTCAAACATAAACAAAGAAACAAATTATTTCAAGAGTAATCTTCATGTGCAGTAAATTATTAGAGCTACTCTTCAAGGTATATTTTGTAATAATTGGAGGAACATTACTTAGAATTAATTAGTTGTCAAAATTTGTGATACCTATCAACTTAGATCCATCTAACGCCGGATCTATGATGCGCCGAGAGGGATAAAATCCATCGAGGTGCAAACCTTACTTTTAGTGTGTAGAACTTGAGGAAGGTTTGCAACTAGAGGTATTTGTTCCCTCTTGGTGCATGATGGATCTGGTGTTAGATGGATCTAAGATGGTATAATTATAAATGTAAACCCCATTGTAGATCTTTATAAAATAACTTGTGTTACATGTTTGTCCTTAAATTTTGGTTGCAATATGTATTTTCCATTTTCATTATAATATTTATAGTGTTTCAAAACCAAATCACTTGTATTATAAGCATTATCACCTACTTTATGTTTATGAAACTACAACTTAAATATTTTCTAATGTGTTCCATATTTCTGTTTAGTAGTGTATCAATTCATTGATAAATGGTAGAGAGAAATTTAATATGTTTTTAGGCATATGATAATTCGTGAGAGTAGAGTAGGACAAGGAGGTAGAGAGTAAGGATCATTTTGAGAATGTAGTGGTTTTAGATTCACAACTTCATTTTTAATTATTTTTCATTTTCTTTATATGAAATATAAAATATATCATATATATTTAGATTGAATCTTTTATTGTAAATAATTTTTATAAACTTTTACATGCACTCTACATATTATTTATGCAAAGAATTACAAATATCACTTGTTCCAATATTTTTCTCTAAATCTCTCATATACTCTAAATCCCAGCCAACTATTTAATTTTATAATTTTTCTGAAAAGCTTATTTCATAATAGGATTCTTATCCTTTAATTATTTTTATTGAATACCATGTTACATCCTCTTTAATTTTTCTACCTATCTTTACTAACATGGTGTTGTTATGATATCCATGTAAGGGACTTGAGGGATCTTACTAGTTGGTCTTCTCAACAGAGGATGGGGTGGTTGTCATGTGTGATCCACAAGGATTGAAATTTATGCCCACTCCATTCATGATGGAGTCAACTATCTAGTCAAGGTAGGTGGCAATGTGGAAAGAATGAGTCATGCATTTTGGCTTGACCCCCCATTGTCAAGCCAAAATGCTATCCATAATCATATCCACACCCATCCCAGCGAGCCCTGTAAATGGAGGTTTCCTCCACACATTCATAAGAATCACAAGAACATTTCCCATTAGAGAAGTTTATTAGAGATTAGATATCATTCCAACCAACATTTCTGATTGTATAGGCTATACATCATTCGATCTAACCATGTTGATTAGGTTATTTGGCATTGAATTAGAGGTAATGGTACTAGCCCTAGTGTTGGGAAGTGATGTAGCCACACACAATACTAACTTCATATTGTCTATGTGTAACATGAAAAAGATCCCAAATGGAAGTTAATTTTTTTGTACTCTCAGATCCCTACTCATAGATCTAGAGGGAAACACTACCTTAACAAGCTATGACTACAAATAATAGCACGCAAGCTTACCTAATCCATATGGGAATGGGTTTTGAAATCAAGGAAACTCTTAATATAATTGAATTGTATGCCTTAAAAACCTTAGCAGGCACATCTGGAACATTTGCAGCAATGCCAATGGTGCTCAAGATTAGCTAACTGACTCTTTGATATACTCTGAGGAGTACATCTTGTAGGTATATCAAATACTCAATTAGAATGCACTGAACTACACAATAGGATTCTATCTCATATCATAACTCAAATGTTTACTTTGGTCAAATGTCTCATGCAATTCTCTGAGAAAGTGAATTTGATCGCAATATCTATCTTAGTTAATGTTGTGTCATTCCCACTAGTCACTATCTATATTTCTATAAATATGGTCAAATATTTTAAGGCTAATGAATGCATATTTTTTTGTTGGCATTATAATGTTTCCATTGATGTCAACCAATTCTTAGCATTGTTTAGCCTTGCAATCGTATTTCTATGTCTTGTATTGGGTTTAATGGCAATTTTTTTATGAGTATCATAGTGTCTCATTGTTTCATGTTTCCTCAAGCTAAGCTAGAAATTTGGTGGAATAATGTGCCAAGCATAAGGGTTAAGTGAGGGAAACACATGTAAATAAGAAAGAATAGTGAATTATAACATAGTTTGAGCTTCTGCAGGGTGCATTATAATGCACTTGCTAAATGAAAGTGGAGCATTACTTCTTATAGGTGAAGTTTCCTAGATTTTTTGTGCACTCTACGCAATTCCAACGGCATATACATTGGTTTTGCACTTGGTAATTGGTTAAAAAGTTCAAGGAAGTTATATAGAAGATGGTTAAAGTTGAGAACCTCTATTATTCAATAAAGATCATGGAGGTTCAGGCTAAGTAGGAGAAATACCAAAATATCAGAGCAATCAAGAGTGTGTGAATAGAGATGGTTAACTCTCCATCACTCTAAAACCACTTGTTGGATATGTAGTTCAGCACTAAGAGTGGGGTAGGTGAATTGGTAGTGATGCTACTTGTAAAAACAATAACCAATTGATTAATCATTTAAACATTCACAAAATGAAACACATAAGAGATATCAGATCATCAAAATAGAAGACAAGACCATAATAATAATGAACACATGAGACACTAATGATTTTTGGTGGAAATCCAAAAGGGACAAAAGCAACTCGATTTTTTTGTGTTTTTTATCATTCTCTTACTATTATATAATAAAATATTTTACATATATCAGCTGTCCTCCACTAGCTAGGAGCCCCTACCTCTTTTACAATATTGTTGGCCACCACTAGCTAGGAAGTCTCTACTCACACAACTTTGTAGGCTACCACTGGCTGGAAGCAGCCACTCGTAAAAATCTTCACCTACCCACCATTGGATAGAGATACCACTCCTAAAATACCATTTTTCTAACCACCACTAGCACGGAGTAACCACCCCTTTCTTGTTGAGACATTACTCAATGGAGGCCCCAACCTCCTCAAACACTCAAAGTCATCTAATCATTCATTTTCAAGTTGGAATCCAAGGAGAACTACACAAATCAACAATAGCACACCATTCCTCTATAGAATCGTAAATTTGATCAACAAAAGCACTAAATTTGGTAATATGATAAACACATCGACAATAACAAAATGAACTAACTAGCAATTGCACCAAATGTTGCAAAGGAAACGCCGTAAGACATAAATTCGAGAAGCATCATGATATATAAACAATCTTTGAAGATAAAAAACTAGTAAACAAAATGGAATTGAAGAATTGTGATTAGTCATTTAAACAACTAGGCAATGTTCATTTCTTTTTTGGAATAACATCCAAAATATTAAATGCATACTACAAATTAGTAACATGTTTCATGAGGATCATAATATTAAATGCACACTACAATGCTCTATATCTGTTAGGTAATGGAAAACGATAATTCATAGAAACAAAATTAATTTTCCATCTTGAGTCATCATGAAACAAAATCATAATGATCTTGAATGAAAATATGTCTAAAATACTAATCTACTGCTTTACCAACCAATTACTATGGATGAGAAAGCGGTCTAACTTTGCTGGAATGTGGGAAATGTCACTTATCCAATTTTTCCAAGTATACTTACCATTTTTTGAAAACCATTAAGAAGCTCCCAATCACTGATGACATCTTCCATTTTTTCACAATGAAGATCACTTACAATTCTTTCAGCATGTTTTTCAAAATTGAAAATAATTGTGTTAAAAGCACTCCCTATCACATTATCTATGTGCTAGTGACCCTCCTTTATGAGTGTTAAAAGAGTACCAAAAATCTCCTTTTTCACTCTACACACTGGGACATATAAACATTTATAAGAGACAATGATTCTTTTGACTCCTTATCTTCTAAACACGTTTGAAAATATGCCTCTTTTCACCTTAATCTATTTGACAAAAATGGATTTACCATTTACACTCATATCCTATCAAACTCTGCTCGGAAATATACAAGTCACTATTGATTATATTCAAAGATTAATTAAATTTATATTCTAGGTAGAGAAATCATGGCAGAACATGGTGCCTTTTGCCAATGTAACCAACAATGTATAATTTGCTCGTCACCTAGAAAAATAAAAGTAATTCACCATCTCTATCAGTAATATAGTGAAACATAGACCCTGAAACATAAACATAAGTAACCATATTAGCTGTCCTAGAGACCACCCACTTCACATCTGACGGTGAAATAATGCATTTTACAGTCACGGTTTTATGATTCTCGCGCTGAATAGAGATGACTTCCAAGGGCTCCTTCCCTTTGAGGTTTCTTGAAACAATATAATCAACTTTCCCACATGATTAAATGACACAATTTACTAACTGTAGCCTCTTATTTCGTGTTAATAACACGAGTAAGCCTCTTGAGTTTGATGCTAAGTAGTTTGTCATATATCACCCACGCAAAACTCATAAAATGGGGATCGGTAGTACCAGATTCTTTCAAATTTGCACAGCCCCAATAATCAAGGTGACATGTTACATGATACCCAATTGATGCCCTGGCACATTGCTTATCAAAAAACCAAGTTGGTTTCATGAAGCATCGATAAATCATAGACAACATCATTCTTGTTCAGGAGGCGATTCATTCAAGAAAGAAATGGGGTAGTCGGGTATGATTATCAAATATGACATGGAAAACACCTTCAATAGAATCCATCACTCCTTTTTATTCTCGGTGATGGAAAAGTTGGGTTTCTGTAATGAGTTCATAAATTGGAGTAGAGATTGTATTGGAAGCCTGTGGATAGCTCCTTTAGTAAATGGACTCCCCTGTAATCTTTTCTCCAAGTCTAGGGGTTTGAGGCAGGCTTTAAATACAAGCTTAGTAGAAACCTTAATATATTAGTGGCAAAAAACTTAAATAAGGAACCTAGAGATGGGAAGAAGGGAAGAGAAGGGAGAATATGAGGACTAAGTATAGAAAACAACAATAAATATGTGTATCATTCCCAGTTTGCTGACGATACATTGTTGTTAGGGGGAGCCTCCAAAATTATTGCTCGGCGATTCAAACCAGTGTTTGATCAATATCTAGACCTGTTGGGGGGCTTCATTGATAAAACAAAGAGCCTAATCATAGGATGGAACTGTCCACTTCAAAATATTAATGAAATTGTGACGGTTCTGGAATTCCCTTTAGAATGGAATGGAAATTATTTAAATATCTAGGAATCCCCATTTTGTTCGGTGCCTCTAATATGGAGAGTTGAATCAATACCTTAAATAAATTTTCGAAGAAATTTCAAGCTTGGGGTGCTCAATGGCTCTTTTCATTAGGATGTGTTGTGATAGTTAAATATGTTCTATCGTTGCTTCCTATCTACCTATACTCTGACCTTCTAGACCCAAAAGTTGTGCTCAATCAGATGAGCTTGTTAATTTGTCTCCCAACGGTTAATGGGGGATTGGTAGTCTAAGATCCTCTATTTATGAATATTGCTTCTAGAGCTACAATCGTTTGGATACATATTTCAGATTTCAGTGTGAGGTGGAAATTTGGCTTTCTGCCGGAATATTCAACAAGAATTCTCTTCTCAGGGTAGAATCAACTTATTGGCCAGTTCTAGCTTTTACTATTTCAAAGCTGTGAAAGGAAGCAACCCCTCTCATTATTGATCACCTTAGTTGGAAACAGGGAAATAGGTCTTGCTTATATATTTTGAGATAACAAATATTTCCAAATATCCTATTGAGTGGAAGTGAAGAATTCAAAATCCTCGCTCAGTGGATGAAAAAAAATGGTTTTTCTCCAATTAAAGGACACATAAAAATGGGATATCAAAGAGGTATGGAAGGGTCGGATCAACCTAGAGCTGGTGATTCATTTAAAGCTGGTTTGGGATAATTAGACTTGAGTGATAAATGGTTGTTTATAGGAGCTGCCTAAACCTGTAGCAAACTTCCCTCCCTTGCCAAATTCTGCTGTACAATTTAGTTAGAGTGTTGATTGATCTGGAACTCTCACTGTTTTGGATGATCTGGTTTAATTTAAAATTGGCAAAACAAACCAATGGAATCATTCCAACAAAGAATTTTCACTGTGCCTGAAATTCTTGCTAGATTCTTGTCAAATTTGTGGTTGGAAAGAGGGTCTGTTTGCTATACAATTAACGTACTCTATTGTTCATGAGTAGCATGGTTTTTATACCCCAATGAGCTTGTCAAATATTTCTGAAATGATATTTTGAACAGGTCAATCCTCACAATCATCAGCTAAAGTTATGTGATTTTGGAAGTGCCAAAATGGTTCTGGAATTCCCTTTAGAATGGAGTGGAAATTATTTAAATATCTAGGAATCCCCATTTTGTTCGGTGCCTCTAATATGTAGAGTTGAATCAATACCTTAAATAAATTTTCAAAGAAATTTCAAGCCTGGGGTGCTCAATGGCTCTCTTCATTAGGATGTGTTGTGATAGTTAAATATGTTCTATCGTTGCTTCCTGTCTACCTATACTCTGACCTTCTAGACCCAAAAGTTGTGCTCAATCAGATGAGCTTGTTAATTCACAAGTTTCTATGGCAAGGAGGGAGGAATAGTGAAAGAAAATTCCATTTAGTAAACTGGAATGTAATTTGTCTCCCAACGGTTAATGGGGGATTGGTGGTCTAAGATCCTCTATTTATGAATATTGCTTCTAGAGCTACAATCATTTGGATACATATTTCAGATTTCAGTGTGAGGTGGAAATTTGGCTTTCTGCCGGAATATTCAACAAGAATTCTCTTCTCAGGGTAGAATCAACTTATTGGCCAGTTCTAGCTTTTACTATTTCAAAGCTGTGAAAGGAAGCAACCCCTCTTATTGTTGATCACCTTAGTTGGAAACGGGGAAATAGGTCTTTCTTATATATTTTGAGATAACAAATATTTCCAAATATCCTATTGAGTGGAAGTGAAGAATTCAAAATCCTCCCTCAGTGGATGAAAAAAAATGGTTTTTCTCAAATTAAAGGACATATAAAAATGGGATATCAAAGGGGTATGGAAGGGTTGGATCAACCTAGAGCTGGTGATTCATTTAAAGCTAGTTTGGGATAATTAGACTTGAGTGATAAATGGTTGTTTATAGGAGCTGCCTAAACCTGTAGCAAACTTCCCTCCCTTGCCAAATTCTGTTGTACAATTTAGTTAGAGTGTTGATTGATCTGAAACTCTCACTGTTTTAGATGATCTGGTTTAATTTAAAATTGGCAAAACAAACCAATGGAATCATTCCAACACACAGAATTTTCACTGTGCCTGAAATTCTTGCTGGATTCTTGTCAAATTTGTGGTTGGAAAGAGGGTATGTTTGCTATACAATTAACGTACTCTATTGTTCATGAGTAGCATGGTTTTTATACCCAAATGAGCTTGTCAAATATTTCTGAAATGATATTTTGAACAGGTCAATCCTCACAATCATCAGCTAAAGTTATGTGATTTTGGAAGTGCCAAAAGCTCTGGTGAGTTGTTGCACTGTGATATTATTTACATTGGTTAAAGCATGAAATTATTCAAACACCACCTAATTTCAAACACCTGCACTAGCAAAAATAAGATAAAAGGTATCCTCATTATGGACATTGATAATGCATGCTTAGGCTGCGTAACAATCTACTTTACGTTTTTTGTGGTCGTATTTTTTGTGGTCGTGCTCTGTGCAAAGTAGATTTATAAACAAATTCACCAAAAGGTTCCGTCATACTCAGGCTTTCCGCGTACAGTATCTATGTTTTGGGATGGCAACTGTCTTTCATATATACATGGATTTTGAGGCAAAGCACAGAGAGCTAATCCTCAGCAATATATATGATCAGAGTTCACGATGCGATTAAAGCAAACCTGCAATGAAATTGCTGTGCGTCGGAGTTGGTTTTGCAGCTATTTTCAGGGTTAAATTCTATCCTGCTGATACTATCCAATTGAATTGTCATTGTCCTCTTTTCACCTTACACGTTTGCAAATATGCCTCTTTTCACCTTAAGCTATTTGACAAAAATGGATTTACCATTTACACTCATATCCTATCAAACTCTACTCGAAAATATACAAATCACTGTTGATTATATTCAAAGATTAATTAAATTTATATTCTAAGTAGAGGAATCATGGCAGAGCATGGCGCCTTTTGCCAATATAACCAACCATGTATAATTTTCTCGTCACCTAGAAAAATAAAAGTAATTCACCATCTCTGTCGGTAATATAGTGAAACATAATTTAAACCCTGAAACATAAACACAAGTAACCATATTCGCTGTCCTGGAGACCACCCACTTCACATCTGACGGTGAAACAATGCATTTTACAGGCACGGTTTTATGATTCTCGTGCTGAATAGAGATGGTTTTATGATTCTCGCGCTGAATAGAGATGACTTCCAAGGGCTCCGTCCCTCACCCACATGGACTTTCAATGTTTTCTTCTTCGCCTTCCCCATGGCAAGAAGAAATACCCAACAATAAACCCCAGGATCACAGCTATAAAAAAAAACCCACTGAAAGACATCGCTGCCAACATGAGCAAATATCCCAGCCCTGCATTCAGACCAAAAACGGCGGATTCCATGACCCTAAATCCAATATTGACAATATACTCATGAAATACAGAAAAAAGAAATACAGCAAGAAGGGTAAGCGAGTAACCAAGCCATGATTGAGTCTTCCGGTCGTCGAACAGCAGCTCCTGCAGTAAAACATTATGTGCATCATCTTGGAGGTCTTGAGTTCAAATCTGGATGAAACCCTTTTCCACAATTTCGCTGGAAATGCCCCTAACAGATCTGATTCAGGGCTTGGTCCTCGATATTGAAATAAATACAAAGCAGACCATTCCGATAGCATATATTCTTCTCCAACTCATCCAATACTGCCCTACCTCCAGCGTGTATACAGAAACACTCAAATGCAAACTTGAAATCAGGAATATACGCATTGGTCTTCATCTTGAGAAGTTTTCTTCCCACACCAAAAACCGCTGCTGACCCAAATCAGAGAAGAAGACAGACATACGAAAATGTGATAACTAGACAAAAATCTGAGAATTGGGATTGTGCTCCAAGAATCTGAAAATCCAAACCAAAAATGCTCTGAATACCGCCACCCACTTCGACATACCCATAAAATTTCCCTGTGTCGCTTCAGACCTCAGAACGTTTTTCACCGATGATCTAATGGCTGGAAATGATTTAATCGTCTAACAATCCATTTAACGGCCCACGTCGAGACACGGTGGCATGGAGGGTAGTTCGTCTCAGAGGGAACGCCTTACGGCGTAAATATATCTTCATAACTCCTTTCACTCCATATCCTTTCTCTCTGCTCAATATGCCAATTGAAATATTCTTCCACTACTTTTTGCAACTTATGTTTTGTAACTATGAGTCTTCAGGAAATACTCATAGTTTTCTCCACTTGCATACACTTCTCTTCTCACACACTAAAAATACATACAACCAACCTCAACTCCTAAATGCAATCTCCAATGCATAAGTTTCTAGGATGATTAGAGTGATAATTGTTATCAGAGTAACAAAGAGCAACTCATATCTATTCACACATTCTTAATTATTCAAGTATTTTGATATTTCACCTCCTTGACGTGATCCTCCATCATCTTCATTAAATTAGATTCTTTATCAACTTTAACCATCTTCTAGATAATGTCCTTCGACTTCTTAAGCCATTAGCAAGATCAACACCAAAGTATATGCAGTTGGAATTAACTGGACTGCACACAGAATTTGGGAAGCTTCACCTAGAACACGTAATGCTCCTTGTTATGCAGAATTTATGACTACAGATAGAAGTATCTTTCTTAGACCTAGTTGAATCGTATAGAACAATAGCAACCAAAGAATATAAACTTTATCTTAGATAAATTTAAGAACGGGAAAGGGACTTACATGGAATTCGTCGCAAAGGTTTCTATCCTCTCGACTTGTAAGCTCCAATCGTACTTCCAATTTCTATAGTTAGAACCTGCACATAAAATCAACACAAGACAAAAATCTACAACATTTATGTAGAATTATCCAATTACTCTATTAAATGGATCAACAAAGCTTTGGCATATATGAATGTAAACATATAATAACCTATATAGGAAAACAATATACTCTTTGTATTAATATGAATAGGGTAAATTTTACAAATAGGAATAGTAGTTGACCTTTTAGAGATCTCCCCAAGTTGACCTATCATTCCTTGTCACAAAGCACACCTCAATGTGTTATGAAACCAGCTCAAGAAAAGATAGAAAAGATAGATCAATGCCTTAGAATTCCGCCTCTTCGAGGGGGAAACCTCCTTTACATTACATAAATGAACAATTCTTGGATGATTTAAATGACAAAACCTCCTTT
>APFE030829990.1:153761-175652 GCA_000404065.3 Pinus taeda | reverse complement strand
GAGGTTTACCGTTTGTAATACGTGAATATCTGGCATCGTTCCCAATGAGGAAGGATTGATTCCCACACTGGTTCAGACATGATCTCCTGCTTCTCCTTTAAGAGGAGCTTTCCCAGAGCATAGATGCAACAATTGGATTTCTCCTACCGCAAGATAAAGCTACTTGTTTGTTTTACTATCTTGGAGAGTTAATTACTCCCTACTCCAAGATACTAGCCTAATTTATGTTGGTGTATGAGAGCCCTAGAAACAAAAACTTGCTAGATTGATTTTATTTTAAGCGTGATTTTTAGTGGTTTTTGATTAAGTCAAGAGGTGATGGAGATGAAACTTGTGGTGTAAAGACTCAACTCAAAATCACTACAAAAATGCACTTAAGATGATTAAATAATCTTTTCTCTTCAATGAAGTTCTAGTTAGGAAAGAGTTGGAAGATGCAAATACTTAAAAACACAAATCTTTCTTAACGGTCAAATCAAAAGAAGAGTATTCATTTCAATGCACTCAAAAACGAGACAACTAATTATTTTCACAAGAATTTCTCTTTTTCATTCAAACATTCAAATGCTGCTAAAAACAAACTTTTTCAAAAGAGACCTTTCATATTTTTTTTTTAAAAAACATTTAACACTATAACTAAAGGAAATCTTTGAGAAAACTATTGAATAAAGCAAACTTAAGATCTACAAACTAAGAAAACCTATTTGAAGTAAAAGCTCACAAAAAGTCTTTTTGAGGATGTTTTACTTGGTTGCAAGCAAACCAAGGACCAATTTGTCCAGAATCATAAATAATTCAAGAACAACCAATTTTGTTTTCCTTTTGAAAATGAAAATCCAAACTTTCAATCACAATCTTTTCGAAGTTTTCTAAAGAGAAAACTCAAAGCGGATTCCTCAACAAGGGGAGATTTCATAAATGGTCAGACTCATAAGAAGACTGGTAGACACTAAGGTGATCTGAAGTCCCTACAGCCTCTAAGTTCAGAGCCACTACACAACCAAATCGAAAAACAAACCCAACAAGCAAAACTCCTAGGAATTTCACCTAAAACCCTAATGCTAATGAAATTAAACCAAGGAAAGATTTCAACCAGTCACATGCAGGTATGGGCAGAACATAACCACTACAACAATAAGATAAAAACTAATTTAAAGAGTAAAACTCAAAATTTCAAAATTTTAGCAGGGTACGCAGGTTCAGAGTTTACACAGGTGCGTGTACGCTCTGTGTGCAAAGTAAAAGTGCGTACAGGTACGCACTGTGATACAAACACAAACTGCGGACTTCTCCTAAAGTAATGAAAATCAAAAAACAAACCTAGATCCACTAAATCTACCCAAGTCCACACACAACAAGCCAAAACATAAACAAAAAGGCAAGTTTCTCAGGTCAAAGAAAAAACAAGGAAAACAATCAAGTCCCCAGTGGAGTCGCCATTTTTTCACGCGGAATGAGTCGATCTTGTGGACAAGATAGACCTTCCTAGAATCTAAAGAAGACCTAATGACAAGCAAACCAACCAGACACTATCTTTCTCTAAATGTGCTTTTATAAATAATGGCAAACAAGTGTGCTTAAGGCCTACCTTATGTCCCGCAAGTTTTGAGATGCCTTCGCTCCTTTGATCCAAGTAAGTTCCTTTGTCGCAAAACTGCAAGCACAAACAAGGCAAACGATTAAATAGCACCTGAATATCCAATATTATAAAACATATTTAACATGAAAGTCAAGGAGTCCATGAAACAAATAACATGAGATACTTGTTGAGAAAAATGAGCTTGATTGTATTAATTCAAAAGGAGAAGAACTTTACAACCTTTGCCTTGACACTGTACAAGCTCCTCCTAGGGTCCAACAAGAAGTCTCCTCTAATTTGACAAGCTTCACTCACTCCCCAATGAAGCCAAAAAGATATGTGATCTCTCCTCTTAAGCTCAAATAGGAAGTCTTTATTTCACTAGCATTTACCCTCAAAAGTTCAGCTTCTAACCTCTCCAGCCACTAACCCAATGCCTCAATTTATAGTGCAATGGAGGTTAGTTACTAGGTCCTCCTTCAAAGGGATAGAATCCTCCTTCAAAGGGATAGCTCCTCCTAACAAGGGGTTAGCTCCTCCTCTCATGGGATGCATGAACCACTTTGGAGCGAACAATCCACGTCAAAATTCCTTCTAGAAAACTCTAGAATTAACCCAAAGTGAGTTTTTTAAGATAAAAAATGCACCTTTTGACTTTCACAGGGGTACGCACCCTCCCCTTTACACACAGAGCGTATAAGTACGCAGATATCTTGAACAAAAGGTGTAGGCCCACAGGCAAAAGTGAGAGAAAGTACGGAACCAGAGTTACATTGCTTTTTTGATGTCTTTCTCTCATTTCAAAAGCTTGTTTTGAAGAGCTGAGGTCTGAGACTTGCTTAGGGAGCTGGAATAGGTTGTGATAGACCCATACTGACTGCAAATAATCAAGGTGATGATATTTTTGTGTAATACCAATGGAAACCACAACAAATAGGTATGCCTATTGATCCGTCTTCTTTCTTTCAACCTTCACAATATAATTCACATCAATACCCAGGAGCTATGTGGCAGAACCAACCACCCTTTTCAAATTGGTCACAACAACCATTCTCTATGCCACCTTGGCCCAACCAATCAAATCAAAATAACTATTGGAAAAATTCCTCTTACTTCCCGCCATTCTAGTAGAATGATGCATATCAATCTCAATGGGCACCCTCCACTTCACAGAACCAAAACTGGCAGTCAAACTGGCAAAGACCTACAAACCAGCTAGTAGGAACAATCCCCTTACCTCAACCTACACTACCAGCACCTTGCACATTGCAATATAACCCTTAGACCAACCTATGAACACCGCTTCTAGCCCAACCCACCCCGAACCCCAACAATAGATTGGTCCAATTTGTGCAAATTATTGAAGGACTAGAGCCAGAAACCAAGTTGAGGGAGTGTAATGAGCTTCAATTAAGGTCTGGGTAGATAATAATGTTAGAGGGGGATAAAAATATACAAATTGAAGATATGTTACCTGTAGAACAAGCACCAAAAGTGGAGAACATGGTTAAACAAAAAACTCATGATCAAACGATCAACTCTTCTCCACCATTCCCAGAAAGATTAATCATAGCCTGCCCAATCCAATATCTGGATTTTGATCTTCTAGGAGAATTGAAGAATTTGTGTGTAAAAATACCTCTCCTCTAGTATATTCAGGACATTCCAATTTATGCAAAAACTATTAAGGAATTCTGTACGAAAAACCTGAAGAGGAAAATAAAAACAACCCCAACTGTCCATGTAGTCGATACTTTATCTGATTTATTATCAGGCAGAGAAACACCCGTAAAATATAAGGACCCAGGAAATCCTATAGTCACGGTGCAAATAAATGGATGCTCCTTCCCCAATGTATTAGTCGACTTAGGAGCAACAATCAATATTCTTACAGCAACAACTTGTCAAAAGCTTGGCATTACATCCTTAGACCCAACCACGACCTTGTTGGAAGTGGCTGACCGATCGGTAGTCAAACCTGAAGGCACATTACAGGATGTAATGGTGTCTGTAGATTCTTGGGAATACCTAGTAGATTTTCTGATCATCAATCCTAGAAACTGGCTAGATGGACATCCTCTAATTCTAGGTAGACCTTGGCTAGCAATCGCGACTGCTTACATAAGCTATCGAACAGGTAGCATGACTATAGAAAGAGGAAGTAATGTGAAGAATTTAGCCTTATATCCTCTATCTCAACCAAGTTTAACATTAATAAGATGTAGAAAAAAACCTGTATCATATCTAACTAAAAAAATTAGATCACCACTAACTATAGAAGATGCTCTCGAATTCAAGGATCAAACAAAAGATGACATCATTAACACTTACATTAACCAACTAGATGCCATATCCCATCCAAAATGTCACATGATCGAAGCAGCCTTGGATAATGAAATAGATGAATATCCCCTAAAAGATATTAACGACCAGTCAATACCAACAACTTTTGTTTATAATAGTAAAACCATAGAAATTGAGCCGAGGAAAACCTTAAATATCAACAAAAACCTGACTGCTGACCAGGAACAAAGGCTTGTTCAAATTTTGAGAAAATATAAAGAGGCTTTCGCATGGGATTACCCAGATATGAAAGGGATTGATCCCTAATAATGCATGCACCACATCTATACAGAGAAAGAAGCCAGGCCCATTCGACAACCTCAATGGAGGTTAAACCCTCACCTTAAAGATATTGTTCAAGCTGAACTACAAAAACTGTTAGATGTGAATTTCATCTATCCTATATCTGACAGCAAATGGGTCTCTCCACTAGTAGTGGTGCCTAAAAAGAATGGAATGTGGCATATATGTGTTGACTATAGAGAGCTTAATAAAGCAACCCAAAAAGACAATTTTCCCCTTCCATTCATTTTCCAGGTCTTGGACACATTGGCAGGAAACGAATCCTTAGACGGCTTCAGTAGTTACAATCAAATTCAAATTTCCCCTGAAGACTAGGATAAGACTACCTTTACCTACCCTTGGGGGACATTTGGTTACAGGGTCTTACCTTTTGGGCTGTGCAATGCACCTGCCACATTTTAGAGGGCTATACTCAACATTTTTTCAAATCTGATAAATGAAGGACTTGAGGTGTACATGGATGACTTTACACCTTACAAAGATGACTTTGAGCTGGCATTACAAACATTAGAGAAAGTTCTGCAAAGATGCATTGCTACCAGGCTCTGTTTAAGCCTTGGAAAATGCCACATGATGATGACCGAAGGCCTCATCCTCGGTCACTATATCTCAGCAGCTCGAATTTAGGTAGATCCAGCAAAAATTCAGATAATTCTTTTAATACCTACCCCCTCCACACAAACTGAGGTAAGCAGTTTCTTGGGATTTTTTGGATATTATAGGAGATTTATAAAGAACTTCTCTCAAATTGTTGCACCATTATATGCATTAACAAGAAATATCGATTTCATTTGGACTGACAAATGTGACACTAATTTTGAAGATTTAAAAGAGCTTGTATCAATAGTCGCAGTATTACGGGGCCCAAACTGGGATTTTCCATTCCATATTTCATCTAACGCTTCAAATATGGCCATTGGAGCAGTTCTCAGCCAGAAGGAAGATAAGAACCCATATGCAATATACTACATCAACAAAATCTATCTCCTGCTGAATTAGATTATACTGTGACTGAAAAAGATTTTTTCATTGTAATCTATGCTACCAATAAATTCAAACATTATATAACAGGATACCCTGTGGTTTTGTATACTGATCACTCTGCTATTAAATATCTAGCTAATAAAACTGTTACAAATGGAAGAGTGACAAGATGGTTGATCCTTTTGCAGGAATTCGACATAATAATCAAATATTGACAAGGAAAAGAAAAACCAATAGCAAAATTTCTTTCACATATGCCAAAGATAGACGACTTGGCAGCAGTAGAAGTTCAGTTCCCCGATGAACATTTATTTACTATAACCGTGAAAACGTTGTGGTACGCAGATGTCGCAAACTACCTAGCAGTGGGAAAATTACCCAAGAACCTGACACCCAATGAAAGAAAACAAATAGTAGAGCGTAGCACTCAATTCTCCTAGATCAGAGGATATTTATTTCATACAGGGGTAGATATGCACACTCGAAGTTGTGTAAGTGAAGAAGAAGTCTTCGACATCCTGAAAGCTTGCCATGATTGGTCTTTTGGTGGTCACTTTGCAGACCGCAAGACTGGTCACAAAGTCTTATAGATGGGCTACTATTGGCCCACCATTTTTAAAGACGCCAATAAGTTGGTTCAAGCATGCGACAATTGCTAAAGAATGGGATGCCCTTGGCAGTCTAATGGGATGCCCCTACATTCGTAATTAGTTATTGAACCTTTTGAATGATGGGCATTAGATTTTATTGGTCCAATAAACCCATCATCTAATCAAAAGACATACATATTATTCACAACAGAATATGTGACTAAATGGGTGGAGGCAGAAGCATTATCAAGGGCAATGAAGGACTCAGTAATCCACTTTATTTTCCAACTATTCCTGCGATATGGCTTGCATAGAGAAATAATCACGGATGGGGAGCCACAATTATAGGCCATAAGATTGCTGCAACATTAAAAAATAATCATATCATGTACAGAATCACAACTCCATACCACTCGCAGGCAAATGGGTAGGTAGAAAGCACCAATAAAGTAATCAAGGAAATACTCACAAAGAGAGTTGCATCACATAGACATGACTAGGCTACTTGATTTCCAGAAACCTTGTGGGCTTACCACATGACATGGAGAAATACCACGAGATATTCCCCATATTAGCTAGTGTTTGGCAAAGAATCTATCTTCCCAATCAAATTTGAAATCCAAACATTAAGGATAGCTCAGGAGGTAGGTTTGGACTGAAATGAAGCACAGGTTAATAGGCTACATCAAATCAATGAATTGGATGAAATATGGCTATCAGCTCTTCAACACACTGCATTGATCCAACAACAAAGAGAAAAATGGCATGATGCCCTTATCAAGAAGAAGATCTTCCACAAAGGAGATTGGGCATTCCTGTATGATTCTAAGTTCGAGGATTTCCCGGGAAAACTCCAAACCAGATGGTTAGGCCCTTATGAGATACAAGAGGTGCATGATAATGGCACCCTCACATTAGCCACCATTGATGGGTCTGGATGCCTTTTAAAGCGAATGGACATCGAGTACGACTCTATCACAAACTGCTTACCAGGGAGTCCTTTTGCCAACACTTATGGGAAGATTCCACCATACAAATTCTTGTTGAGGAGGGCAACCCATCCATAGCATCAGTCTAGTCAAGAATTTAGTTGTTTTTTAAATTTGTACATAAAGTTTCCTTTCTATTTGATTGAATTTTCTTGTATAAATTGTATATAAGTTATTTTTTCTATTTTTCCTTTGTTGTTCCCTCTAAGGAACATTTTTTGTTCCCTTGAAATAATATCAATGTTCGTGTGGATTTTCTTCTTGTTGTTCCCTTTAAGGAACAATTGTTGTTCCCTCCAAGGAACAACTACTAATCCCTCTAAAGGAACAACAATTTCATATGCAATTTTTGCTTTTGCTATTCCCTCTAAAGAACAACTATTGTTCCATCTAGGGAATAGTTGTTGTTCCATCTAAGGAACAATTGTCATTCCCTCTAAGGAACAACCACTATTCCCTCTAAGAAACAACAATTTTGCGAAAATTTTTTCATTTTTTTTCTTTTCGTGTTGTTCCCTCTAAGGAACATCAATTTTGCGAACAATTTTCATTTTTTTTTTCTTTTCATGTCGTTCCCTCTAAGGAACAGTTGTTGCTCTCTCTAAGGAACAGTCACTATTCCCTCTAAGGAACAACAATTTTGCAAACAATTTTTCATTTTTTTTCTTTTCATGCTATTCCTTTTAAGGAACAACTGTTGTTCCCTCTAAAGAACAGCTATTTTTCCCTCTAAGGAACAACAATTTCGTGTGTATTTGTTTTCTTGTTGTTCCCTCTAAGGAACAACTATTGTTCCCTCTAAAGAACAACAATTTTGTGTGTATTTGTTTTCCTACTGTTCCCTCTAAGAAACAATTGTTGTTCCCTCTAAGGAACAACAATTTTGTGTGTATTTGTTTTCCTGTTGTTCCCTCTAAGGAACAACTGTTGTTCCCTCTAAGGAATAGTTGTTGCTCCCTCTAAGGAATAGCAATTTCGTGTGCATTTGTTTTCCCATTGTTCCATCTAAGGAACAACTATTGTTCCCTCTAAGGAACAACAATTTTTGTATGTATTTTCTTTGTTGTTCCCTCTAAGGAATGACACCTTTTTATGTGTTTTTCCTTGTTGTTCCCTATAAGGAACAACACTTTTTGTGTGAGGTTTTCTTTTGTTGTTTCCTTAGGAATCAACACTTTGTGAATATAATTTCTCTCCTTTGCTCACTCTTTATGATCCTCTAAAGGGCAAGTATACAAACATATATGTAAGGATACAAATTTGAAGTTTACTGGAACAAGAAAATCGAATATTATCATCCTTAATGAGGTTGCTTTGTATTGATTGAAAAAGGAAGGAAACAACCATCTATATCGCTTCACTGTCCTTATTTTCACTATAAATCTAATTGATTTATTATTTGTACCATGTTGGTTCTCCCCTAACCCCTATAATTCTCTCTGTTCATAATCATCAAATAAGGTTAAGGGCATACTTTTTTTCTATTGATATGTTTAGACTTCTTCCGCCATCCCTACTCCTAAGGAGTGTTGAGACATCCTTTATATATAAATAGAAAGTTTCTATTAATATATATCTATATATATATATACTAACAATTCTATGATTTTTCAGATGTATTATAATAGTATATTAATATATATCTATATATATATATACTAACAATTCTATGATTTTTCAGATGTAGGATAGGGGGTCTCATCACGAACTAGCCTACTATGATCCTAAGGAAGCAGCGAAGTGGCATTCCCACTATGGATACCACACCAGGGATATGATCCAATGGATGCATCAAGAAAAAGTACTTGGAATAGGAGGTCTCATCATGAGCCAGCTTGCCCATCTTTCGCTCCTTCCTAGTGGATGGAAATGTGTTCATCTGGTTACCAATCCAGCACATTGGTCTCTACTCAAAGATCATAATGTACTTCCCTAACTATACATAGAGGATCATGGTTCCAAAGGGTGAAAAATCAACTCTTTCGAGGCTATAAATGCCTATGGGCAACAGAAGCTCTGTTGATGGTATTAGAGTTGTATTTTCAACATCAATAGTTACTACAACTCCCTTTTCTTATTTTTATGTTTACCACAGAGAGATTATGTTCCTAATCTATTTTTTAACCTTTATGCATGCGATATCTTTTAAAAAATCAATCATAGTAGCTTTAAGTGGAATGATGACGACAAAGTATCTTTCCTACATTAGTTGTCCTTTTTACTTTTCGAATCACCTCATGGAATCTCCTCACTTATTGATAATTCTCGTTATATGCATTGATTTCAACATTCTGATATCTTTTGGGATCCTTTCATTAATATGCATACCTTGCCAATTTTATCACACATGTACTTCATCACCAGCACGTTATTCCTTCACTCATTCGGTCGAAGATGACCTATCATTTCAAAGGGGTGGCGAGGAGCAACCTCAAGTGTACCTACGTATGCGTGTCAGTCCTTTATTCGATTGTGCAAGGCAATACGACATTCCATGACTATGGAGTGTGTTCTATAATAGCAAGTCCTAAATAATGGTATCTATGCCTGTAAAGTATCATCTAAAATAACCATTATAATAACTTGCTATTCCATCACTCGTCTCTGTCTATTGCTGTGATATCTCTGCTACACTAATTGTTTGTAGAATCCAGGAAGTATGGGAGGAAGAACAATGTGTAGGGAGCCACTAATGCTAGCCGTTTCTAATGTAGCCATAGAAATTCTAACCCGAGCTAGGTGGATAACATACTTCACACGATTTCAGCAACCCAACGAAGCAATTTCTATTGAATTCCTACAAAATTTACAGAACAGAAAATCTATGATAAGAGGGAGGCAAATCATAGTGTCAGATGCTATGATCGCTGAAGTGTCCAGATTACCAGCAGAAGGACCTATATGGGCTAATAAAAGATTGAAGTTGCAGGATGCTATTGCAGTCTTTAAGGACAAAGGACAGGACCTGATCATCAAAGGCAAAGGAGTTCGATCATCATCCCTTGGAGAACCATGGGGAGAACTAGCTAGAGTCGTCCAGAATTACATCACATGTGACAAGTGAAAAGACATGGTAAGGCTGCATTGACTTAAACTCTTAGTAGTCATGAAACAAAAATGTTCTTTGAATTTGCCTGCATATTTGAATTTCCTATTGCATGACACCGCTTGAAGCATAAAAAAATCCCAACACATAGAAACCATCGTAAGCCACCACTATTTGATTAGACTGATAGTAAGTTACAACCTTGCCTAGCAGCAATCAATTTGGGAGGAATTAATATTTTCCATTGAAGGGGGCTTAGCTCTACCTGTGCCTAACCCTATTCCAAAAAGGAAGGGGACTACCCTTACAGCAAAAATTCCCTAAAAGCGCAGACATTCTGCTAGGCTGAGGACAAACTTAGGAGTGGCCGAAAACCCCTAGGGTAGCATCATCTAGCCCATATAATTATCTAGCCTGGGAAGTGAACAACAAGTGTAAATAGAAGGCTAGGATAACCCTGATTCAAACCATGAGGAAGAATCAGGGCATTCTAGAGAAAAATAAAGAAATGAATTAGAACTCCCTTCAATATCAAGTCCCCTAGGTGATTTACTGCACGATATCAAATTGGCCCAGATTCTGGCCAATATGGATGATTTCATATAGCCTGAAAGCCTGCTCAATTTTAACATTAGAGCAACCCCATCTATAGAAAACTCTGGTCACGATAGAATTATATCAGAAAATGTAAGTTGCAAAGTAGAAACAAGGGAAGAGGCCACTCGAGAATAGGTGAACTAACCCAGTGATATGCCTCCAGTAGAACCCAACCAGGTAGGCTTAAATATGGAGAATATAGGCCAAATAGAAGAAATAGAAATAAATCAAGAAGATGACTACCAATCTAGGGACACAGTTCTCTTATAACAAATCCAAGATGAGCAACTGGGTGCGTTATAAGAAGAGACGATTAACAGAACAATTGATCCTCCTAAAAAGCATAGAGACAAAATTAAAAAGCTTAGGAAGGAACAACAGAGGCTGCAGAAAATAGTAAAAAGGCTCAGAATAAAGATAAGAAAATTATCAGTAGGGAAGGTTCCAAACAAAACCTCGGAAACAATAAACACAACAATTCAAACTAAATTATATGAAACAAAAGCAACAACGACTCAAACTGAGCCCACACTCACTCAACTTGTTAAGGAACAACATGCAACTCTTGCAGAAGTACCTACCCAGACAGAAGCTATACCTTCTTATGACTTAGCTATTCAAACGGAGGTGGTACCCTCCTATAGTACAACTACCTAGATGGAGACATGGACCTCCCATAATAAAGAAGCATAGACAATAGGCATTCCTTCTCATAGCAGGAGTACGTAGACAACCATTAAATCCAAAGACATATGATGAGCAATGACCCCAGTATATTGACTCTTCAAGAAGATTTAGCAGAAGCTCGACTTGTTGTCGAATGGCTTGAGGTAGAAATTGTCTCCCAGCAAAAATACCAAGAATTACAGAGGCAACTTCAGGACATGAATACATCAAAAAGTGAGACCTTTGACAAATATCAAAGGGTAGAAAAGAAAATTGAGAAAATGAAGCTCAGATTAGAGAAGGTCATGAGTCAAATGGATACTGTCTGCTCATTGTACACAGATATCTTGGCATGTAGATCTCTTGCCAATAATTATGCCTTATTTTTGCTAGAAAGAAACTTGCAACTGAAAATCAAAGCCACCAGGGCTGGAAAACCAATAGAATTAAAAACAATTGAGGATTTCATAAACTGTTGCAAACAGCATGGGATAAAAGTTCAAAGATTACTGTGTGAATTTTACCTACATAATTTTATATTAGAGGAAGAAGTCGAAAAGAACCCCAATCCTTTTGTGGGGGATGTGCAATTCCAAGCTTTTATTTCATTCATTGTCAATCAAATGAAATGGTTCAAGGCTCATAACACGTTCTAGAGGTAGGAGCATGGATTGGACCTTTGGGTCAGAGTTGAACCCAAACACCCATTGCAAATGCTGGCCAATCACGGAATTCTAATGAAAAGGGAAGGAGTAATCAAAATTTTG
Source organism: Pinus taeda (assembly GCA_000404065.3). Taxonomy (NCBI): domain Eukaryota; kingdom Viridiplantae; phylum Streptophyta; class Pinopsida; order Pinales; family Pinaceae; genus Pinus; species Pinus taeda. The sequence continues at coordinate 163,788 of APFE030829990.1, read as the reverse complement.
GGGCCTATTCAGAAAGATATTGTCCAGAAGGGAGTAGAATACTTCCTCTCCATTCAAGAAAGCTCCTTGGCTGCAACCAAGCTCAGGTGGAAAGTCTCCAATAGTAATGTACATAATAGAGAGCCATTTAATTATAAAAAATTTAAATTGGTTGTAGAACGCTTTGTCACTTATAGCAATCTCATTTCAAGAGAAGGTCCTTGTTGGCTAGGTTGTCGGTTTTGCAGCCCTATTGCTTGGTATCCTGCTGAAGGTTATCGGGCTATATATGAACTACCTGAAGGACAGACAGGGCACATCTTTGAGCTCTTGGCCAAGAATCACGATTTTAGACCACTTCACAACATTCCTTCTCTAGCTTATTCTTTGACTGCTCTGCATACGAAGTACATGCTTTTCATGAGGACATGAAAAAGGGTAAGCAGGGGAGTATGTTGAGTCATGGAAAAGGTATGCATTTACTATTAAACTCATCATTCTTTTCCTTTATTCTTATATTTGCTATGTCTTAATGCACTAATCTATTAAGGAATTATGGTAATAAATGAAGGAATTATCTGCACTTAAAACTTAGCTAATTATTACCTTTCTTTATTCAGGAAAACAACAAAAGGGACAAACGTTGTTCCCTATGAAGGAACAACAAAAATCAACAAGCTAAGGAAGGAATGCGGTGGTTGTAGATAAGGCCAAAGAAAATCAGAAGAATCAACACAAGAAAGGAAAGGATGTCTGAAGTTGGAAAACTGTTGTGAATCTCTCAGGATTGAGAGATCCTGAGGGATCGCAAAAATCATTTATCTTTTTACCCTTTCCTATTATAAAAGGATATGTTTTGTAAGAAGGAAGGGGAGGAATTTCTGTATTATTGAAATTGTAATTGTAATTACAAACTCTCGCTATCGAGAAGAACATGAATATATTGTAATGCTCTTTTAGTTTGATGATTAATATATAAGTAAAGTTGTTGTTCCCTCACGTTATCTAAAGTAACTTAGCAGTGTTCGTTGGTAGCTAAGGGCCCAGCCTCTAGTGGATTTAACTACTTTTCTTGTGCCATACATTTCCAATTTTTGCAAGTGTGATGGTTTGGTAGTTTTCTTGCTTTCTGTTATTTTACCACTTCGCTGTTTATTATTTTCCAGTGTTGACAGAATCTCTTTTGCTTTATATAATTTGCATTATTTTCATTGATTCAGTTTACTTTGATTTCAGATCAAGTTAATTAGATAAATATTCCGCTTGATATAATCAACTGTAAAGAGTATTACTGAAAAAGAAGTGGGGCTCTGCAACGCTAGGGTTTGGGCTCGCCTCTGCAACAATGCACTCAGCTTTTTCTTTGGCTCCTCATTGCACTCACCTTCCTTCCAGTGACAGCAAATGGTTGTCATACTCGGATGTACAATGACTCTCCCCCAGGAGGGGGCTTCAATGCCTTCCCCCTCATCAAAAATTGATCCTCAGACGGTGAATACGACCAGGTCTGCAGGACCAGAACAGGACGACTCGGTCAAATGGGACCCCATGGTGCAGGAAACGACAAAAGCTTTCACTGAGCAGTCTGACAGAAGCAATGAAGAACAAGAGGGAAAGTCCAAGCAATAGGATTTTCCAAAGGTTACCTCAACGACATGTAGACCCATAGCAACTTAACAGCCAAAAATAGAACTTCCTAGCCACAGAATCAATGGTCAAATCCAATACATGAAGGACCATGCACTTATTGGAAAATTTATTGGATTCTGGCCAACGGAAAAAGCTCTACAAGGATGGATCTCTACCAAATGGAAACCCAAGGGACATGTTACCCTGTAGCTAGGACCAAAATGGTTTTTCAAGGTGATTTTTATTTGCATCGAAGATCGGAACAGGGTCATGGATGAAGGTCCCTACTTCTTTAAATTTGCTGGTCTGTATTTAAGGGTATGGAGGGAGAGATTCAACCCTGACTAGGAGGATCTCAATTGGGTGCCAGTATGGATCAGGATGTACTCTCTCCCATCAGAATACTGGGATGAAGATTCACTCAGAGAGATTAGGCAGGGGCTGGGAGAGTTCATCAAGATTTTTGAAGAAACGAAGTTGCACAGATACACATCCTACGCCCGCATTTGTGTCTTCATGCACCTGGACAAAGCCCTGTTGGAATTGGTAAGTCTCTTTCATGATGACTTTGAATGGATTCAACCCTTATATTTTGAACATGTTCCCTTTCACTGCCGTAAATGCCATGCCCTTGGCCATCTGTTCAGAGATTACCCTCTAAATGCCAAACCTCAAGCCACTAAACCCTCAGGTAAGGCAGACTATGAGGGCTTCACTAAAGTTGCAAGCCGTAAAAGACAGCATAAAAAACCTACCTCTGGGAAAAAAACCTAGCAGGAGGCTGCGTCCACCCCCTCTATGAGCAACAGCTTCGAGGTTCTTGCCAAAGCATCGAAAGACCCACCCTAGGAATCCATGCTAACCCCACAGCTAATCATCCCCACCCCGCTACCCCCTCTTTCAGTCTCCTCTCCCTCACCCCTACCTCCAAAAGTCCTCATTGGGACTCCTAAGGTTTCTCAAAAGAACCCTGATGGGAAATCCAATGAAATGGATGTTGATGCTCTCCCTAGCCAAACTCTACACTTAGCTCTCACCTCAGCAGAAAGCAGTCAAACGCAACTAATGGACGTAGAGCCGGAAAGCATAGATCTGGGCGGATTAGACATCTTTGAGCTGGAACAAGTATGCAGAAAGAAGGAATATGATAAGATTCAAGCGCATCAGCTCAATATCTTGGAAGTTATCATATCCAGGGCCTATCAGTAGCAAAAACTGGGAATACAGTCGGGCAGTCAATGGGATGGTAGCTTCCTTCCTAAAGATTCCAAAAAACGAGGAAGAAAGAAAGATCTCCAGAGAAATATTACCATAAGGAAAACCCTGGTTGACTCAGGCAGATATGCTAAATTGACAAAGTATTACAAGCCCACTACTAATAGTGAATCATGAAGCTCACCTCATGGAATCTAGGAGGGCTCAATAGGCCCGGGAAACTCAGAATGATAAAAAATATGATAAATCAAGAGCAACCTCAGATTTTCTTTCTATAGGAAACAAAATGTAACAGTAACACTTTGGGAAACATCCTCTCAAAAGAATGGCTAGGTTGTTAATCGGTTGCAGTGGATGCTTTGGGTGCATCCGAGGGTCTGGCAATTGCCTGGAACACGCAAGCTATAATGCTTTCAGACTTCCATGCCTCCCATCACATTATATAGGCCACGTTTCATATAGTCGGCACCAGCATTCATAGGCATCTCACTAATGTTTACTTTCCACAAGAAGCAGCCAACAAAATCGCTCTTCTAGATACAATAGAAGCACTTAACTTCAATAGGGTCCATCCTCTATGGATCATTGGAGGAGACTTCAATATGATTACTAAATTAGAGGAAAAGAAGGGAAGTCGAGCCAAGCTAGAACAAGAAAATGACCACTTCAAAGAATTTATACAAAACAACTTGTTAATAGATATGAAATCGTCCAATGCAATCCACACTTGGAGCAATCATAGGGCTGGAAGGCAACAAATTGCTTCAAAACTCGATAGATTCCTCATCACTAACATCACAGTGCATCTCGGTGGTGACCTCTCTGCATCTATTCTTCCATATTCGGGCTCCGACCACTAGCCAGTCTCTCTCAAATGGCAAAGGCCAGGCGATTCGACCAGACGTCCATTCTGATTCGAGGCATTTTGGCTCTCCCATCCCGCCTTCAACGATATCATCAGAACCTCCTGGAAAAACTTCCCTATGCCTAAAGGATAAAAAATGTTCCAGTTTCAATAGAAATTCAAATTCTTGAAAGCCCAAATCAAATGCTGGAATCAAGAGACTTTGGGCAACATCTTTAAGTCTCAACAAGATCTACACAAAGAAATGAGAGATCTCCAGCAATAGATAATCACAGAGGGACACAAGGATGGCACCTTGGAATGGGAAAGGCACCTTCATAATCAATTGGAGGAGAGGAGAAAGCAGGAAGAAATTTTGTGGAAGCAGAAATCCAGGATCAAATGGTTGAAAGCAGGTGAAAGGAACACTAAATTCTTCCACATAAATACAATTCAAAGAAGAATGCACAATACCATCTCTTTCATACAAAAGCAAGGAGGGGAAGAGTGGAAAACCATGCAGAGATCGAATAGGAATTCATCAGTCACTTCCAGGAGGTCCTTCAGGAACCACAAATTGATAGAAGACTGGCTATTGAAAAGATCACTCAAAATGTGCCTAAAATTATCACATAACCATCTCCTTCTTCGACCTGTAACGCCTCAGGAGGTGAATCAGACTATGAAGCAGCTTAAGGAGGGAAAATCCCCTAGCTTGGATGGCTTCACCACTACTTTCTTCCACTCCTTCTGGGATCTTATAAAGGGGGAAGTGTGGCAAGTGGTGGAGGAATCACACACTCTTCATTGGATGCTGCCCTCTCTCAACTCAACTTTTATCGCCCTCATCCCCAAAGAGGAGAGCACCATCACACTAGACAAATTTCACCCAATTTCTCTTTGCAACGTAATATAAAAGGTTATGTCAAAAGTCATTGCCAATAGATTGAAGCCGCTTTTGCCCCTGCTCATATCACCTGAACAATCGGGATACATTGAAGGACGACAGATCTTGGATGGAATTATCCTCACTCATGAGATCATACATTCCCTTAAGAACACCAAATAGGCAAGTATGATTCTCAAGATTGACCTCTCCAAAGCTTTTGACAAGTTAAGTTGGACTTATATTCAAAAAATGTTAAGTGCCTTTGGTTTTTCACCAATGTGGGTTCGCTGGATTCAGAGCTTAATTTATTCAACCTTCTTCTCAATCATCATAAATGGCATTCCATCTCGACCTTTCAGTCGCTCTCGAGGCATTAGGCAAGGAGATCCTCTTTCACCATTCCTTTTCATTCTAATGGCGGAAGGTTTGGGTCGCCATATCAAGCAAGCCCTTCTCTCCCAGCATCTCAAACGATTATCCATACACAATTCCCCAGCCATCACTCATTAACAATTTGTTGATGACAACATGCTTTTTGGGTACCCCTCTGTTCAGGAAGCCTCCTTATTTAAATCCATCTTGAATGATTTCTCTGAGGCTTCAGGAACAAGCATCAATAAGGCGAAATCACAGATTTTCTTCTTTCGCACCCCTCCCGTTACTCAATTTGCCATTGTTGGCATTCTAGGCTTCCCCATAGCCTCCCTACCTTCCAAATACCTCGGCGCCCCCCTTATAGACTCTGCAATCAAGCACACCTCTTGGCGTATGCTCCTTGAGAAGCTTGAATCTCATCTCTCTTTATGGACACATAGAACTCTGAACATAGCCAACAGATTAGTGCTAATCAAAGCAGTGCTTCAAGCAATGCCTCTTTATCTATTCTCAATCCTGGCAGTGCCTAAATGGGTCCTTAAAAAAATTAGAGCTCTTCAGTGAGATTTCTGGGGTGCATCTAGCACAAATCGAAAATGGGCCCTAGTCAAATGGACTACAACTTGCAAGCCAAAAGAAAAAGGTGGCATAGTTCTGTGGGATCCTAATCACAGTAATGAAATCATGGGTGCAAAAATTTGGTGGCAATGGCTCTCCGTGCCCAACAAGACTTAGACAACAATCTAGACAGCCAAATACGCCAATCATAGACTAGTGGAGGAGCTTATTAGATTCACTCCTATTGAAAAGGGATCGTTAATTTGTAATGCGAAATGACAACACTTCTTGCTGATCCAACAACACAGTTTTTGGGAAATCTGGAATGGCAGTACTGCCTGATTCTGAATGGATGCCTGGAATCAGCTCCCAAAGCTCAATGGCATCCTCAGCCCACTGCCTGGCCAAGAATGGGAGGAACAACATAAGGAATCCGTTAAGCAACAGTGGATCTGGGAGACAGAACAAGGGTATAGACAATGGAAGCAGATCGACAAGATAATCAGCAATGTTGATAACCAGACTATGGAGGTCTTGGAGAGTGAGCTCCAAAAATGGAAAATTAGATACTCCGAAGGCAAGGATATCCTAATATGGGGATATACCCCTAGAGGCTCCTTCACTACCAAAGAGGCTTATAAGATTTTATGCAAAGATTTGACGCCTTTGGATCCTATTTGGGGAAGAATCTGGGCTCTGGGTAATTGACCCAAAGTATCCTTATTTCTTTGGCTCGATGGGCACCGAAAATCCTAACCTGGGATAATTTAAGAAAGAGAAACTTTCATGGGCCCTCCATTTGTCCCAATTGTCATCTTCAAGAGGGATCGGTTCAACATCTCCTGGACTCCTATACTCTGGCCAATCAACTGTGCGAGAAGGCCAACTTTCGATGCCAAAGAAAATGCCGAGTATCCGAGGATATTATCAACTCCATTTGCCATTGGCACAAAAGACCTTACAAAAGTGCAATTCTCAATCAATTATGGAGCATAATCCCTAGCCTTCTCCTATGGATAGTATGGAAAGAAAGGAACAAGCGTATTTTGAAAGACGAAAGTACGCCAATAGAAATCATCTGGGGCAACTTCTGTCTCAATCTAAAAGAGACATTGGTGCTGAAGTCTTGGCTTCTGGATCACTTTCCCATGCTAGAAAATGAAATAGCCATTTGGGAAAACTGGAACATTCAACTCCCTCAAGCAACCCCCACTAGCAGACCTCTAGAAAGCATAAAATTTAGAAAGCACTCATGGCTCCCCCCTCCACGACACAGTTTCAAGCTCAACTTTGATGGAGCCTCTAAGGGCAACCCAAGCAAGGCTGGATTTGGCGGCATTTTCAGAGATCATAGGGGCTCACCTCTCCTTATCTACTTTGGCACCATTGGATGGGACACGAATAACTCGGCTGAGCTGGAGTGTCTCTGGCAAGGAATACTCCTTTCCCAGCAACATGGTTTCCATCCTCTGGACATAGAAGGTGACTCCCTAATCCTTATCAACTTGGCCAACCAACTGCTCAATGGAGCTCATGTGCATAAAATCACCAACAATTGGAGACTTGAAGCCCGACTGGAAGCCATAGAAAAATCGCTCAGCACCAACCGAGCAATCATATTCAATCATGTTAAGCGGGAAGGTAACAAGGTAGCTAATCTTTTGGCCAACCTGGGAGTGGAAAATGGGCATTCTCTTCTCATTGGAGATCTAGACATAATCTAGAATCATGATCAAGAACAAGAATGAAAAATTTTGGTCCAAAAGGATGCAGCTCCCCTGGATGTGGGTGTCTCGCCAGAACTTTAATGCGATGGGATAGGGGTGGGGCATGAAGGGATGCCACCTGCCCGTCCTGTACAACAAAGATTATAGCCAGTCGATGGGTGAACCTCAGCATTTGGATACAGCAGTGCTTTATGGTTTCACCGTAGGCAACTCTAATATGATCAGCCTGTCCTTCGATTTGTTTTTCACCTCCGCTCGCTCGGGACTGCATTGGAACTCGGCTCTCTTGAATGCCATAGTAATGGAGGGTGCAATTCGAGGTAGGAATAAAGGTGATAAATCTAGGCTCAGTCATGGCATCGCTCTGGACCCTCGATTGTTTTATTGGTCAGGTTATGGCCTGCATGATACTAGCTCTAGCAGTCAGAAAGGGGCGACTAAGCTGGGTTTTTGCTTTGGTATTCCTGAGGAGCTGACGCAACCAGTTCCCTGGGTCGTCTCTAAAGCATCGAGCCCTCGTTTGGATGAACGTTTGAATTGTCCGTGTTTTGCTTCTGTGGTTGCTCGGTCTTGGTCTCACAGTGCAACTGCTGCTTTCGATATGCCCCGTCTCTACCATAGAATGAGATGCCACAGGGGCACCCCTCGGCGGGGGACCTCTAGCCCATCCTCCAATTCTTCCTCCCTCTCCAGTGATTTCATATCAAGCCATTACTCTCGCACTCGCAGTGGGAGAGGGCATCTTCATCAGCCTAGCCATTACCCTAAGCCCTGTCCTCCAGACTCCTCATCCTCTCCCAATTTCAGCTCTGTTATTTTCACCTTCAGTTTCTCCCTGAATCATCCCAGGATTATTGCTCATGTTTCGGTGTTCTTTCTTGAGGAAGCCTAGGATGTGGGTGAGTCTAACTCGCATCAAGAGGGCTCTGGTTCGGTCTTAGCCCTGAATCTGTGTTCTTTGCAGGCTCCAGAGGTTCCAGCGCGCAATGCGATTGACGTGGTGATGGCGCCAACGATTCCTGGTCCTTCTGAGAATATAGCTACTCACGTTTGGGATCTGCCTGACTTCAGCTAGTGTAGAATCAAGGAAGAGCCTCTAGATGCTTAGTTCATTCTCTGTTGCCTTGGTTTCAGTTCATGCGGCCCATAATAGAGGGAAAATTTTTGTTACTGCTGATAAGTGGGTTCTTCTCTACAAGATTTGGTCTAAAATGCAAGTTTTTTGGAATCTTTGTAAGTTCTATAATGTCAATAAAGTCATAACTAGTTCCCCTGCGTGGGATTGGATTACAGGGTCCCATCTAAGTTCTCTGCCTTGGGAAATTTTTCTGTTTCTATCTGCCTTTCCTTCTGGGTAACTGTTTTAGACTGCGGTCAAGATGTAATTTTACCCCTTTAATGTGAATAGAGTAGTTTTATTTAGAAAGAAAAAAAAACTATAAAGAGTATTAACTATCATTTAGAGAATTTTCGGCGAAATCACATAAATATTCTTTTGTCGACGCGTTTCGAACCAACCAGTGTGGTTCATCGTCAGGACAAGTTGAAGAACCAATCTAGCTTAGCTTGTTAAATAGTATGTGGAGAGACTCCAACGGCTAATTTTGACCTAATGACCCGAGTCAAGCCTTCCTCAAGGCCAAGAAGGAGCCTTCAACCTGAAGAGATCCTAAAGATCATGTCATGGATGTTAACCTGCCTTACATCCAAGGGACCACTGATAGGATTGCGAGGATTCTGAGGAAGTACGATGTGCCCACGACTTTTAGACCTCTCAATACTATCTGTGGCTCCCTCAAGTCTGTAAAAGATCCTATTGACCCTAAAGACATGGAGGGCGTCTATGTCATTCCGTGTTCCTGTGGGACACCATATATTGGTGAGATGGGTCGCTCTATTAATCAAAGGATTAGTGAGCATTCAACTGACCTAAGGCATGGTAGGACGAAGTCCTCAGCCCTGATTGAACATGCGGGGAAGACGATGCATCATGTTTGTATTGAAGATGCTCAAGTCATTGCTAAAGTTGTGCAGTTTCACCATCGCAAATTTAGAGAGGCCCTGGAGATTGAGAAAAGGACGAATAATCTTAATAGGGATGATGGCTGGAAGATTAGCAGTTGCTGGGTCCCAGCCCTATCTTCCTAGCCTCCTCAGTCCCTTTTTATTAGGTCTTAGGGTTTTTTTTTTTTCCCTCTCCTTAAGAGTTGTTTTCAGTGATTGGTCCCTTTTTTTCCCGAGTTTTTTGCCCCTTTAATCCTAGCATCCCTATAGTATTAGTATGGTTTAGTCCTATTATTATGCGTTGTATGAGTTATTAATAGGTTATTAATTAATTTCGGGCCAATAAATGTATTAACCTTATTTCATTTATGTTATTATTGGGTTACATTTAAACATAAATATTATAATTAGAATAATAATATTCATGAAATAGTTAAATTAGATTTTTGGTCTCATAATTTCAATTATATATGTATATATATTTAATTACTACTATACCTTTAGAATTGAAATAATAATTATTAAATAAATGATATACCAATATTATTATCCTATATCATACTTCTAGTTTCTTTACCTAATTTCATATATATTTGATAAATAATAAATAAAAATTGTTTAAACAACATATTCACCTAATTACATAGGTATTTTAATAATGTTATTAGAATAGTAAATCATTAAATAAGTATAGATGATTGAATAAATATAAATTATTGAATTAATTATAAAGTATGTCTTGATAGAAGATATAATTTATGAATTTAATTTCAAATGGACCATTAGATTTAATTATTCTTAAATAAA